>VZRN01003661.1:1088681-1102185 GCA_013397935.1 Dasyornis broadbenti | reverse complement strand
GACCATGGCTGTCCATATCAGAGTTTCAAGTGCTCCCTGAACCCCTGACATATGTGGTGTTTGGCACTGGGTCAAAATGAAATAATATATTTATCCCTCATCTTTGAAGCAGCAACATTCTGCTTTCCTGTTGGAAAAACTTGAATAAGCCCCTTGTCAGTCATCTTAGTCCATGTTGCTCCTCCCCTAGAGGAACTGCCCAACCCAGGTTGCTCTTATATCCTCCCCCATCTGGTTGCCACTTACAATTGCAGTGTAACTCCCCTCACAGGGGAATATAAAATATCAGGAGTAGTAAGCCACTGCCCAGGCGTCCCTCCAGCCACTTCTCAAAATGCTAACTTGCCCTGCAAAAACTGGTGAAGAAACTGAGAATCCAGTTCAAGGACCAATTGACTGAGAACATGTTTCCTTTAATGCTATGGCATTTCATAAAGATTTAAATCTGGTGCCATATACATGTAAAGTGTACTCTAAACTGAAATGACTTACACGTTTCACACAGTAGAAGCGAAAAGACAGTCATGACATATTTAATCTACACACATAAATATGGAGATTAAAGTAACCCTAGGGCAGCAATTACGCTCTTTGAAGCATAACTAACTGATCAGCTATATTCTTATATGTAGCAAACACTGGTGCCAATCTGGATGTCTTGTTACAATTATATATAATAACGGTGTCCCAGTAATGAAGGGCAGTTAAGTTAGACACACCAACCGAGTTGCTGGAGTGTGTGACTCATTATGTTGTGACTAGAGAACCCTGTGAACATCTTGTATTAATTTTAGTAATTTAGAATTTCTCCACATAAAAAAAAAGAATTTTTTGAGCCCTGATATAGTCTAGTGACCCTTTCAGTAATTTCTGGATTTGCTTAAAGGGCTTATTCAGCTCCTCTGTATTTCAAAGGCTACATGTGTTCAATTGAATGTGAAACCAAGAGCAAGGCCTTCAGAAAAAATGGTGACTTTGATGTGTAAGTGAAACAAAATTCAACCCAGTGAAATTATTTCTCATTCACACCTCCTTTAATGTACTCAGAATTAGGTCCTCTGTCCTTAAAAGTTAACATAAGAAAGAAGTCAGCCTCTGAAAAAAAAATAATATTTTTATTAAAAAAAATAAGTCTGTACTTTAAATTTAACCTTCTCATCAGTAACAGCTTCCTGACTGTGCCTTTCTGTGTGCTCACCTGGGCACGCAATATATGTATAACCAGGCATGATTTGCCCTTAAATGAATGCAACAGCCTAAAATTCACAGTCCTCAATGAGAGTATGTCTTACCTACCGCTCCTGGGGGATTGTTTTGAGCCAGGTTTAAGCTTGCTTTGATTTACACATCAGAAGACTGTGCAGCACCAATGATTCTGGTTTTGTACTCTGTTGCCACATGAAACTCCCAGCTGTGGTGAAACTTACCATAACTGGTGCCAAGGTTTAGGACAAGACTCTTTCCTTCTTCATCCCAAGGAAGAACATATGTCCTTAAAACTATACTGTTAGGTAACTGCGGTAGTCTAATCTCAAAAGACAAGAAGATAGTCTTCAATTATTTCAGCACCATTTTATATGTCCATTGATATTTGTGACATCCACATAACAACAAATTCAATAAATAATCTCTGGGAGACCTGGACATTTCTGGTATATCACCTGGGAAGGATGTAGAATAGCCCTGGGCATTTATTATAGCAGCAGAAACTTATGTGAAGGCAACTGAATCTTATACACAGAATAATTATAGGGTTACATTGCCTCTAGTATTTGTTTCACAATGCAGCAGCAATTTTATCCAGCATTTCTGAGCAACAGGGGTAGAATTCCTCTTCTGCTAGAGGGATTTTAAACTCATTTCTCACATGCCTTAAGCATTGGGATGCATCAAGGTCTTTGCATGATGTATGCCTGAATTCCCCAGCCAAAGTTACTGCATTTTATTTTATTTGCCAGGGACAGATTGTTGGCATATGCTACTGTACATCCAGTGCAATATCTCTCAGTAGTAGATACCTCATTACAGTCAAGTCTTCCATGTCTCCTTGGAGTCTGGCCTTCTGCTGAACAACTTCTCTGTGACCTGCACGTTCTTCAAAAAACCCACATTGGTTGGAGTGTGGGATTAGTGTAAAGGACACCTGAAGAATAAAAGAAATGGGAAGGCAATTTATGTTCTCTGATCTAATAGCAATTTCATGTAAAATTCTTGCAATCCCCTGGAAGAGGAGAATGAAACAATGATGAATAGAATGGGCTGATAAAAGCCTCACTGCTGGGTCAGATGGGTAGGTGATAGTGCATGTTCAAACCCCTGAAGGAGAAGTTGGTCAGGAACTCTTGAATATCAATGTGAGAGTGAATAACTTAATTTCTTGGCTTAAGACTGTCCTTTAGTGGAGTCTCACCATTTTGATTTTGCCCTGAGACTGACTGGGAGGGAGCACAGATACATGCAAAACTCTCAGTGAGAGGTGATTTAGGAAGCTACTGCCTTATAGGCAATGTGGCAACAGTGGGAGTGATCTAAACCTGTGCTATCATATCATATCATATCATATCATATCATATCATATCATATCATATCATCATATCATATACCAAGCACTCCATGAATGCACTGACGGGTGTATCTCACCTAACATATCTTTTCACACTTACGGATTTGGGGTGATTTCAGTTTTCTGCGTCACAGCTGAAAACAAGGATGAGATTCTGAGTTTTGAGTTTAACACTAAGAACATAAGTGAGGCACATCTCTGCTCCCTTAATAATTTTACTTCTTGACCTGTGCAGAAATGTCTTTGTGCTTTACCCCCTTTTTCTGTGTTGTCCGATGCCATTGAACTACTGAAAAAAAAATGAAACAAGCTGAAATTATCGCTAACTAGAGCTAATCAAACTATAGGGAGTTTTAAGGTCTATGACCTCTTCTGTTTTGTTCCTTTTTGTATATGGTTAATGTGAACATATAAATTTTAAATTTTCGTTGGTTGATTTTTAATGAAATCCATCACTTTCACACTGTGGAGAGGCAGACATTTTAGTGAGTTTGCTCATTGGTATATGGCCATATGGAAGAATTGTCACAGGCTTACAGATGGTTGTCTACCATCCCAGAGTCCAAGGGAGTCTTCTCTTACACACAGACTGAAACAAGATCCTTTTGGTGTGTGGGCAAAATAAAATGTGACAGAGTAAAGAATTCGGTTGTCAGTGGGGTCCTTTAGTGGGATATGTTCTTGGCCTTTGATTTCAATTCAGTGAGGATGTTTTGTTCTCTAGATATAGTCTTCATCAGTCAAAACCTGTATTTTTACAAGAACTCTGAGGCAGTAACATAGCATAAATAAGTATGAATTATAGAATAGCCTTTGGAAACCTAAATCTAAAAAACCTTTCAAAGAGCAATATGTATCTGAACATATAAAAAGTCTCCTAGAAATGCTTTGTTGGTCTGGAGTCAAGAGAGTTGACCCCAAATTCATTGAAGTCAGTAGGACTCCTTCCAACAAACTCATTATAGCATTTTAACTCTAACTTTGTGTGGAAATAAAAGTGTACTCTGGTCTTGAGAGAAGGAACAACTGATTTGCAGGACCAGGAAAAAATCAGATGCAGATCTCCCTTGTCTAAACACTTGGCAGGCTGTCTTGGCCAGGGCACTTGTCATGTTATTTTGCAATTAATTACTTATAGTCAGGGTTCATGTCACTGTGGATTCAGTTCCATTCAAAGATGTTTTTATAGACATTCAGTTAGTTGTTATACTTTATCTGAGAAAAAGCAGCTGCATTTGCAGAGAATTTCTGAAGAGACCTTTACAAAAGGTCTCTGATAAATGTGAAAATGTATGTACCTGATAAATGTGAAAATAAATCTAAATCACCAGCTCATCTTCTTTAAGCAGAACTGCTTGTGCAGATCAGTATACTAAAAACATGTTTGAGGTTCCAATATAAGCCACCTGTTTTAAAAACTCATATTGAAAGGGAAGGTTACACTGTTTCTGTATATACATCACATCACACATGAATCATAAATCTATTCAAAGTAGTGTGATTTAGACATCTGTGAGAAGTATAATATACTCGTGGGTGTGGAAAGAAGAGCATGTAATGAGAGGTTAGGATGATCATCTCACATTTCAGTTGTGTAAAACATTCTGAAATTGTCACAGATGAATATTTCTTCTCAGATACTGTGCCATATATACCCCAGAAGAGATCTCACAATGTAAATGTGGTATGTTTATGTCAGCCCTTGTGTGTATTCCTGTCAGCTGTGCTAAAACAGCACTTACAAACCTCCCTCCACTCTTGCACGGGACTGAAATAAGTTGTTAGGCACTGCTCAAATACACAACAGACTGGCCTCTTTCCCAAACCATCTGTCTGATGTGTGGCCTATATTCATCTCACTTAATTTAGGTTTCTCAATCCGATTTCAAAATACTGGCACAATAGAAGACAAAAGAATGGTAGTTACATACAAAGACCCAAACTCCATCCACTTTCCAGCAAAGCATCAACTCTATTATTATGGGATGAACCTTGAATGCTGCCAAACAGGTACAGGCTTTTTCTGAGAAGGTGGGTATGCTGCTAGCAGGGCTGCTGCCTGTCTAACATGCCACTTCTGTGGTTTTTTCAGCTGTACGCATTTTATTCATTCACATGTGGAATGAAACAAATGCAGAGATTTCTTTTTTTTTTTTTTTTTTCCATTAAATTAAGCTATTCAATTTTTGTCCAGGTCTAGAGGAAGGCAAGAAAAGGCTGATTTGAAAATCCAGTGCCCTTGAGAAAGGAGATGAATAGGCATGTTACTAGTTTGGACAGATAGGGAAAGGATGGATTTCAGGGGGTGGAAAGGAGGTGAGATGACAAATGACAGGGAAGTAAAAAACCATTGCAGCATTTTTTTATGCCAACAAAGAACAAAAGTAGTCAGTAGGGTTTTGCACGGCACAAATCTTTGAGAGATAAGGTCAGCAATAACACTGAGCGGCTCCAGAAAGTTAAGTATCAATACATTTTCTTCCTCAGTTCTACCATAACTTGAACACAGTCCCTTCATTTGACTTGTGAATAAGGTTTTTGTCCTGAGGATTTGAGTACAGCTTAAATGAAGGGTTTGAAACAAAACAAACCATGAAGTGAATTGCAAAAAAAGAAAAAACAAACAAAATCTTACTCTTATGCCAAAGAGCAAGATCTGTGTTTCCCACTGGTTTCCCAAGCAGAGCTGTGAGTGCACATTTCTGCCCTGTGAGGGATTTTAGGGGTATCGGTAACTCTTGCACAAGCAAGAAATGTACACAGCAAATGTAAAGCCCTGAACTATTTTCTGTAAACCAAGTTTCTGATATGGAGAATCTGTAACAGCATCCAGAGTAAATTATATCTGTAGTAGTGAAACTGGTGTCCATCTTCCACTTTGAAATGTCAATGCAAAATGAATCCAAATTCAAAGCAAGATTTTGTTTAAAAAAGTCAAAGGAAAAGGAGAAGTGTTCAAAGACATTTTGCATTTGGTGATGCAAACTAACATACAAAGCACAGAGCAAGTTACCACAGATGGCAATTTTCTAGATAAAAATATAATTATAGCAGTTTTGACCCAATATAGCATCTTTTTGTTTAAAATGCAGCTTTAGATAGCACTTAAGGAGATTAAAAGGTATCTGATGCTCACATTTCATTAAGCTGGGACAAGAGAACTTGCAAATGAAAAGGACAAGTAGCAAATCATATATTGCAGATGAAGTAGAGATGGCTAGAAGGGAACAGATAAGACATGAGGTCACCGATTTCTACAGTCATAGTTTGGACTTTGAAATGCTCATTTATGGAATTTTCTGCCAACTCCACAAACAGCACCTCACTGGCCTGTGTCTTCTCCAAATATGTGCAACTGACAAAAAAAGGAAACAAGTAAATCTCCAACACTTTGAGGAGAATGACTTGATTGAACCACAGTGTGGCAGGGGAGGCTGCCGAGGAGCACAGGGAGTAGGACCTAGTTGTCCACAAATGTGTTTGAGGTGAGCTATACCTGCTCTTCTAGGGAAGAGTGGGTCTTCCTAACTTTAATACACTCCTGTAAGAGAGCACCAAGCATCAGAATTTTTTAATTTTTTTTTTTTCTGAAAGGACACAGGAAGCTTATTCCTAATTTGCCATAGAAAAGTTTGTGGAGAAAAAGGAACAGAAATTTGGGAACTGGAAAAATTTAAGACATGGCCTATATATGTCTTACAGTGTCTCATATAAAAAGGGGTGTTTTGGAAGCAACTCAGGATTTCCCCTTATGCACAAAAGAACAGATTAAATTATTCCAAAGAAGACATATTGTCAGTGAAGGAAGAAAGTCCTTTGGCAAAACTGCAGTTGTGCATTTGTTTTTGTTTTTAGAAAGCTATGACTTTGTGTTAGGTTGTTGTACACTCTTTCCTACAACAGTCTTACTAGAGAACACTTCAAGCAAATGATCAACCATGAGCATAAGAAATACTTCACAAAACATGGCATGTTTGGCGTAGTGGACTACCTTTCTTCTGGCAAATTAAGCAGAGACCAGGAAGATTCCTGGGTTATGTAACTCTCTACAGTAAAATTACTGCACATGTACATTGCTGGCTCATGGTCAACCTGACCTCCACCAGGACCCCAGAGGCTTTCTCTGGAAAGCTGCACTGCAGCTGATCAGCCCGCAGCATGTATTGGTGACTGAGGTATTTGTTGCCATTTGCCTTTGTTGAACTTCAGGACATTCCTCACTGGACAGAATTTCAACCTGTCAGGGCTGAATCTGGTGCAATGGTCACTCCTCCCAGTTTTGCATCATCTGCAAACTTTGTGAGATTCACTCTGTCCCTTCATCCATCACTAATGAAGTTATTAAACAGTATTTTTCTCAGTGTTGATCCCTGGGAGGCACCAATAGTGATGGTCACTGCCTGGACTTTGTGCTGCTGATCCCAAACCTCTCAGCTCAGCAGCTCAGCTAGTTTTCAGTCCACCTCACTTGTCTATGTACCTAGTCTCTATTTTATTAATTTGCACTTTAAAGATGGTATGGGGAACAGTGTTAAAAGCCTTGCTAAAATCAAGATAAAACAACATGCATTGTTCTCCTCTTGCCCATCAAGCTAGTTAAGTTGTCAGAGAAGGCTATCAAGTTGGTCAGGAGTGATTTTGTGTTCATAAAGGCTAACTAGCTACTGCCTTCTGAACCTTCCTACTTTTGGAAATGGTTTCAGAGTTTACCTATGGCTGCAATTGTTGCAGAATGAAATGTTTCTGTACTTAGCAATGCTGCCTGAAAGAAGGGGATCAGTGAAATAAGGGTCAGAAACCCATTTTAGTCAATTGCATCACAACTACTATGGAGTGTTGGGGATTCAAGAACAGGCCATTTATAGACTCCTTGACTTAGCAAAGCCAATCCTCAGCACTTGTGAGAGCATTATATGTTTTCGGCTGTAAAAGAGTCAAGTGGAGCCTGAAAACTAGCTAGAAAACCTCACAGGAATGGGTGCTTCTGTGTTTCCTTGCGCCTGGTAGGATATACCAACAGTCAGAATACCTTTAATCTGCCAGCTTGTGGAAGCCAAGGCAAGCAGTGAGGCAGTGGTTAGTGCTCCCACAGTCAAGGCAACAAGGGAAGCAAACACAAGGAATGCAACAGTGCTTGCTAGGCAGGCTTCTTGCTATGCACAGGAAGAGTGGACACACTCCAGTGTGCTTCTCTGTCTTCTTTATCTGACTCTGAATAACTTTTAATTATATGGATGCTCAGTTTCCTCATATGAAGTGTGGTGCACACTGCAGGAAGGCAGACATGCCTTCGGCTAGGGAGGGTGTGATTTTCAATGTTTAAATGGGCATGAGTGAACAGTGTGAGCTGGGCCTTGAGTGGGTAACACAGGAGCAAGGATACACAGGCTTTCCTGCTGTTGAGTTTATTTTTGATCAAAAGAACAGCACTGATAATTTAATCCATCATGTCAAAAGTCTTCAGAGTCAATACAGAAAGAATAGTAATTTAAATCTGTCACTGACAACTGCCCATTTTCAGCTTTAGCCAACAGTGCAACTCAAAAAAAAAAAAAAAAATGAAATGGAAGCCACAATGACATGAAAGGAGATGTCTTCTGTAAATTCCTGGTAACCACCTGCTTCTCACTAGACATTGCTAATATTTCTTTTCAGACACATGTTCAACACTCCAGTGACTGATGTAGATTTAATTTCATCACTTTCTTTAATAGCATGTGGCTGTATTTTCCTTGCCATGATAACATTATTAGAGTTTATTCAATAACAGAAAGACAAGATGGACTGGCTTGGAAGAGTTTCTGGGTCTAATGGGCTTGAGTTTGCTGACAGAAGAGTCTGTAGTAACCTGCCACTTTCACTGGGTAAAAGCGGAACTCTTGACAAGATATGTCTGTTCAGCAGTCAGTTCTGATTACAAGGATTGCAGACAGAGCTAGTAATTAGCTAGATACAGTCAGCTAAAGCCATCAGTGCTGCTGTATGGACACCAGCATGGTCCAACTGCCCAAGTGTGTGCTCAGGATGTGCTCAGCATTTCCCACAGCACTGCAGCTTCCTGGCTACCACTACTCCAGGATACTGGAGCTGACTCTGATGTGATCATCTGCAGTCGCAGCAGGGGTGAGAGCACAACCTGGCACAGCCATTTTCCAGCCTCATGCTCAGCAAGGGTTTAACAGTAGCACTCCATAAAACATTTGAATGCAGTTGTAAATGTTTGGGGAAACAGTAAAGACCTTTGGCTCAAAACCAGCTTAACACAGAAATCAATCACAAATTATTGCTAGGCAGTGCTGGGAGTCACAGAACTTACCTTCTGTTCTGGGTGCTGGGATGGTTTCACCAAGACCTCTGTTTCCACATGTGCAAAGGAGGAATAGAATTTACTGCCACAAAGCAGCTTTTGTGTGACTTAATTTCCTTGAAAGCTGTGAGCTCTAGAGATGCTTGTGAAATCACCACTGAAATAGTTTTATGTAGAATGTCTGAATGAAACAGTCAAGCAGGGAGATAGTATCTGTTTTTAGTCTGAATGTGACAAAACAAAAGGTGTTGCCCAACAGCAAATACTGATTTAGCAGCAGGCAGCGCTGTCAAAAATTTGGCAGATGAGTGTAATGAAACCAGTAGTATGGTACCCAAATTTATACAGAACTACATCATGGTAGAAAATAACACCCTGACTGGCTGTATAATTACTTTAAGAGCACATCTTTTACATATGTATTCTTCTAGTTATATCACCCAAAGTTATTTTCCTACTGAGAAGATTTGTAAGGAGCAGGGCTTACTTTCATGCTTTTTCTACTTTCATGATTCATAACACAGTTTAAACAGGTTTTTTGTTGGTTTTTTTTTTTTCCAGAGTTACTTCTGCCCCAAGCAGCAAAGGCAGCAATGCAGAGCATGTTCAGGACTATTAGTTTTGGGTGCCAAAGTGAAGTGGTGCAACATTTACAAAGTGTATATTTATATTTGGCAAAATATTTTAGACAACTTACATTAAGCATCCTTGTTATCCTACTATCCTTCAAATCAAGTAAGAGCTTTCACAGAGTAAGTTGTAAAACCTAGATGCAAGCTCAGGAATATGTCATCTCTATTGCCTTCTGCAGATGACTCAGGGATGTCTCTGTCAAATCAAAATCCTGATCGTGGAATCCTCTTGAGGGGGGGAAACACAAACTGAGCACTTATTAACCAGACACATTTCACGTTACAGAAATAGAACCAAAGATGTTTCTCAGTATGAATGTGTGTGCATTCTCAGTCTTGTCCATTTTAGACTCTTCTATTTTTAGATTGGTTGTTTCTGAAAACAGAGATTTTACCAGGCTTTAAAATATGTCTTCAGTCTGCAGATGGCATCCTTAATACAGCTCTAAAGGTAGAGAGTGTAAGCTGGACTAGACCAGTACTGAAAGCAGAAAAAAGAGCACTGTTTGATATCAAGATCTAGAAACATCTTCCAGTCTTCATGGACACTCAGTTCTGTACTCATGGAGTAAATTGTTCCAGCTGTACTGAAATCTGGAATAAGTTTCATATAGTGGTTCACTGATTTTTTTATGGATCAAACTTACCTTATGATGACAACAGACTCTGACCAAAAACAGTTTCAACTTTCATTGTAAGAATATAACAGAACTCTGAAGCGATGCAGATACTACCCCGTGAAAATGTCACTAATACAATCCTGGAGATGGAGTAAAACATGCACATATCAATACCTTGTGCACATGAAGACTACTGGCTATAAGAAGTTTGTTAGTTCCTCTAGGACTGACATATGTCTAATTTTTTTTTTATGCAAGATGTAGCATGCTACTATGGCAGGATGTGCACTAAAACTTGCAGATCTCACTAGTTACAGGTAATAGACAGAGTAAAGTGAGCACACGTACACAAGGTGGTGCTGCTGGGCTGACACAGTGAGCATCCTGCTGCTCCACACACAAACCATTTGGTGAGAGAAAATCCCACCCTGGGAAATCTTTCTTTGATTTTCCACTTTCTGAATTCTCCACCCTTCACAAGGCAGTTGGCCAGGAAACAGTGGTCTTGTTTCACACAGGTGGTACAAGTGTGGCTTTGTCTTTTTCAGTATTTTTGGCATTATTTTCAGTCATGTCCTACACACCTTTTTCCGCAGACTACAAATACCACACAGATCTTTCACCAAAACCTCAGTCAGAACGACATAGGGTAAAATTTCAAAGTGCCTATGTGAATGCACAGGATGCAGGATGCATACCAAAGGTCCAAATAAGCTTTTTTCTTAAATAACTGAGGTGTAAATTCCTAAGCCATCTAAACACCTTTGCAAATGTCATGCAGTGTCTAATTTAACTTTGTGGGACCAAAACAGAATACACTTATTCTATTGAGGGTGGAATTCACACCTGTGTTTCTGATAAGCAGTTACATAATACACACTGAGATTTAAACACAATAAAAGACTGAACAAGTAAATTTATTTGATACAAAGTATTAATACAATTAAATATGGAAATTTAAGGTCTCACAACCCAAAAATTTATGGAAATCTTTTATATGTGGGTGTCCTGAATTCATCATTTTCATTGAGTAATACCATTTCATGCCAACTGAATTACTTGCCATAAATGTTCAGATGCTAAGGATTGAGTTCTGTAGGTTTGTGCTGATATGAGCTGAAATAATTCTGGAGTTTCTTAAGGTTTACACCAATAATACAGAGCAGATAGTCAAACTGTTTGGTTAACCACTAAAAATTAAATTAAACCAAGAATTAGAATAGCAATGAACATGTGTAGAATGGCTCCTTAATTGAAAGAGAATTCTCAGCAAAATTTGATGTGCAGAGGGAATCTTGAAATATGAAATACGTCTTCTGAATTATAGGTTTTCCTGTCTGATTTCCTCTGCACTCACTGTACTGGCTCTATGGCTGAGTTGTCTGTCTGCCCAGAGAAACCTTTAGGTCTCTTAAGGATAATTAGTGTTTCGATAATCACAAAGTAATGAAGGTTTGCCCAGCCATCAGATGGATGTAGGTTACTTATTGTTCTTTGAAGACACAAAAGTTGCTGTATTTACAGGATGATTGCATACGCTGGCAAAACTAAACAGGCATTGCTTTGCTAGAGAACAGGCTCTGTGTTGTCTGTCATCAACTCAACACAACTTGTTTGAAAATTTTATCACAAGAGCTCTCTTCCTTAATTAGCACAGTGTGGCAGGGCAGGATGCTTGCTGTGATTGTGAAGAGAGCCTCTCCTCTTTCTAAAGATTTTAGCATGAGAGGTCAATTTGTGATCACAGTAGTGGTGGCATAAAAATCTGCAGTAGCTCTTCAGTGTCACCAGGATTCATTAGGTAAACCACTGTTCTTATTCTTCACTCACATTCCTGATGATGAGATCAAAATCTGGATCCTAGCAACTGTATCTTGAATTTTGGTTGGCTGATTGCTCAAAATATATTTCCCTCCTTCACTGTTTCTCCCCAAAACCAGACTCTCCCTGTGACAATTGTTACTTTATAGTATAAATAGAAAGATAAAAATTCCTGCTCTGTTATTTAAGCACCAATCTCTCTTGCTTTGTGAACTACATTTATATTTTACAGACATATTCCCTAGTAACTTACTGTCTTCTCTGAATAGTGTCTCTCTTTTTATTTGTTGTGCTTCAATACCATGTGTTTTTTTAATACTGTGTTAAGTGCTAAGTTCCCTGTTGATTCTTATTTTGAAATATTGTCACCTCCTTTTTATTTTTGAAGCAAAGAAATAGCAACAATTAACATTTCCTCTTTATTTCCCTAGCCGGTGCATTTTTCCACTGTTGTTGGGTGTTTTACTACAATTCTTACCGTAAGTTTCCACTGTAAATCCAAACGTACTGTACATGGAGCTTTAAGGTTTCTCCAAGAAGAAGTGCATTCACTAAGCCATAGAGATGCCCCAGTGATAGGAGAAGGAGGGGAAGACTCACAAAAGATGAGTCAGAGAGTCGGCTAATGCCAGGTACATTTGTGGTTTGGATTTGTACTCTTTGCATTTGCCTCTAACAGAGTAGCATGAAAAACACAGACTCAGGAAAATCTTGTCTTTTTCCTGTCTGTAAGCCTCAGAAAATAATGAAAGATTGATTGGAGGTCCCCATAGAGCAGGGACCCAAAGTATATGCCATAGAAAGGAGAGATAACTTTTCAGCTGGTGTGAAAGGAACAACAGCCATCATAAAGCAGAATTATAATGTAATAAGTGAAAAAGATTCTTTCAAGCCCCAGTCTATGTGAAAGGTAAATGGCAAATTCCAATTAACATAACTTTTTAAATGGGATTAGTCTAAGCATGCTTAGCTCAACTTTACTGAAAATCCAGAGAATCAGGAGTGCTGTGTTCTGGGAGAGTGACAGTGATCCAAGCTACTGTAGCCTGTTTTCCTCTCTATTTCCCTTCCCTTTCTACCCCATACACACTGTCGTGGTTTAGCTTGGCCCAGGTTTTTCTAGTGGGGGGGCCCACAAAGATGGCTCCTTGGTGAAGCTTCTCGAAGCCTTCACCATGTCCAGCTCTGAGGTGATGGACAGGCTGCTGGCCAAGGCTGGGCCAATTAGAGATGTTGGTTACGCCTCTGTGAAAAACATATTTAAGAAGAAATCAAAACAATGGGTGCACGCACTTTTCCTTAGCCAGAGGAGGAGGAGTAGGTGAGAGTATGTGAGGGAAAACAACATGGAGAGACCAAGGTCAGTGGAGAAGGAGGGGGAGGGGGAGCTCCAGGCGCCGGAGCTCTGCAGCCTCTGCAGGCCGTGGTGAGGCCCATGGTGAAGCAGGGGGTGCCCCTGCAGCCCATGGGGGCCCACGGGAAATGCTGAGATCCACTTGCCCCAAAGCGAGTGGATACCCTGAAAGTGGCCGTGGTCCAGAGGGAGTCCTAGTGGAGAAAC
>VZRN01003661.1:999069-1088602 GCA_013397935.1 Dasyornis broadbenti | reverse complement strand
TACCCCGTGGAAGATGGACCCCACACCGTAGCAGTTTTGGGGAGACTGCTTGCCTGTGTGGGGACCAGTGTCACTGCAGCAGTGTCGGGCGGGCTGCCGACAGTGAGACCCATGGCTACGCAGAGGAAAAGAGCCTCTCCCCAGGCAGGGGAAGAAGATCTGGGTGATGAACTGACCTACCCCCCACCCATGCCTTGTTCCCTTGTGCAGCTGCTGGGAAGGAGGGAGGGGGGGTGAGTGGAGAAACAGTGGCCTTGAAGGGTTTATTTTACTTCTCATTTACTCGTCTGACTCTGTTAGTAATAAATGAGATCACTTTGCAACCTAAGTTAGTCCTGTTTTGCCTATTCTAAGTGCATCTTCTCCCAGGTTTCCTTATCTCAAATCATGAGCCCTGGGTGTGGGTGTGTTAATTCGTGGGTACCTGGCATTTGGCCAGGCTCAAACCATGACACACACACACATCCCACTTTCCCTCTAGCTAACAGGCCTAGCCTGTGACATGTAGGAAATAAGTCCACCTGGATTTAAGAAAACTGGATTTAATCCAGAGAGGTGATTTCACACCAAGCAGTACTACTGCTGAGCAGATACTGTGAGCATTATAGGATGGAGAGCCAGAGCAGCACAGTGGTAAGGGAGGGCTGTACTTGCCCATCTTTAAGATGGTTGAAAAGACTGTGAAAGCCCAGTCTTGTCTAGTGTGGAAGTACAGAGATGAGGATATTAAGTCCTGAATTGAAATGTCTCCCAAAGGAAATGAAAACTGAGTAAGATTTTGCTCTGCTTGCCTTTTACAAGTGTGTTTGCATACACTAGAAAAACTGGATTCAGGCTCATCCTCACCCTCAGGCGGCTCACATCCGTATCTCTTATCCTCAAAGGAGCAGATAGTCAGAGGCTGTTTTGTGGAGAGTGCATCTGCCCTGTGTCCTGTTATATCACACTGCAGCTCACCTGGGTTAGAAAGAGGAAGAATATGTCTGTACTCTAGCGATGCAGGGACTGACTGAAGTCCCTGCAACCATAGCTCCATGAATTGTCCACGGACTTTTATTAGCCATAATACTGCACCAGCCCAGAAACCAGAAGCCAGTGCTCCAACAGAGCCCTGAAGATCAGAGCACTGAAAGCCGTTTGTGTTCATGGAGCTGGGCTCTTGCAGCCCATTTCTCCAGTAGGACACTTGTGCTTGCCCCCAGCTTTTACAGCAGCAGCCCTGGCACCTCTGTCATGTGACCTGACTTTTACTCCTAATTCACGCTGAAGTAATCCAAACATATAGCCAAATCTCTGTAGGGAATGCTGCAGTCATCTGGAGTACATAAATTTAGCTTACATCTATCTCCAGTATTAATAGACATGTTTAATAAATTGCTGTAGCCAGCTGGAGCAAGACCATCAAGTGAACAGGCTGTCTAAAACAGTAGCTCATCCCTACCTGCTGCCTTCTGTTGGGGTGCATGTATCTATCTATTTATGCCTGTAACACACTGGTAGCACTAATTAACCCTCCATAAACTATTTATAGGTGTTCCTTTTACATAGAAGTATAATCTGAAATGCAAACTCAGGTTTATCACTCTCCACAGCACTCATTGCGTGCAAAGCCCATGCCCATGGCCTCTTTTTAAACTCACCAGGGCATGAACCCCCACTTTCTTTCAAGATTATTCAAGCCACTCAGAGGTAAATTTTCAAACCAAGTCCATGGGGCTGAGAATCAAAGTGGCAGTTTCTGTGTGCAGTAGGTGCATTCATTAAATGTGTCAGTGCATAATGAAATGATGATGTCAGTGAGAGCACTGCATTAGGAAAAGGATTTGTATAAGTCAGTCAGTGCGTTATTCTAAGGCACTTTTGTCTGGAAAACCCCTACTCTTCTCAGATTTTGTAATATCATTAATAGTACCTACTGCAGTTTTATTCACAGTTATCACTGGTTTTTTCAACTCCCAATCTTCAGAAGCAGAAAAAAATCCCACCAGTTAGATGTCTCACACTTTCTTAGTGTGAAATGTGGCCTCTATGTTACTGTTACCTGTATAATCTGTAATGAAAACATATATTTTCACCAGCATCCAAATGAGATGCAAGATCATCTTATTTCTGTTAGATGCGAACACTGTGCAGTACCTTACCAATGATTCACTTTAAATCACCCTCATCTTCTGAAATCCTCTTTATTCAGATTACTGCACAAGCACGACAGAAAATACAATAAAGTAATTCTGAAATCCTTCTTTGATCTACTTTCAAAGCCAGTTTGCAGTAAGTTAGCTCCGAATTGATTTCAGGAGTTAATCATCAAATAGGCAAACAACATCGGTCAATACCATGTATTAGAAAAACTTCCCAGTCTAATGGTTAAAAAGATTAAGAGTTCAGAAACACTCTCATTTCTTTAATATTTGACATTATGACTCATAAATCATAATTATAAATAAATTATAAATCCTACTTTTCCACTATAAATAGGAAACTTTATAACAAGAATTTTAACTCAGGGTTTGCACAGTGTCAAGTACACACCAGAAGACTGCCAGCTCCCTTTAAAAATGCTGCTTCTGGTTCTGCTTTTTGTTTTTCTTCTGCAGTGCTAATTAGACAAAGTCAACTTTTCCTCTTGATGACACTCATAGCCAGACAGCTTTTTATCATTATCTGGTTAGTTGTCCAAAATGCAGCTATGATCAGATAATTTTGTACCAACTTTGTGAGTGCTTCATAGGTCTTTAGATTATGTTTATTTGTGTGAGTGGTTTTGTGACCCTGTTGTTTTTTAATATACCAGTAGCATCTGCAACTGCAGCATTGTTTGAAAAAAAATGGAACTCACACAATGAAGTATTGTCTTAACAACAACAGATTATGCAATGCAACATAATATTAAGAAAATGAGATATCAGAGACTCCTTCCAGACATCCCAGTTGTACCAGAAAATTCAGAGCTTTAAGCACCAGTCGAGATTTCAGTGCATCTGTGAAACTATTTCTCTGGCTCAATTTTAAATAAGATAAGGGTTTCTCCTACTTGTGGTCTGTGTTTTGTTATCTGCCTAGCTGCTCCTTTTAAAGTCTAGAGAGTTGCTCCCTCCAAGGGGATGGCCTAGCAAAATGAGAGTGTCCTGCATTATCATGACATCACACAGAATGATACACAGTAGATTATGCAGTAAGAGGAGAAATAGAAAGAGATTTTTTGTTAGTATCGCATCCCAATTGTAGACTGGACTCTGTTTTGCTTCATGTACATCTAGTTCTTCATAAGAAAACCAAGAAGTAGCTTCATAAGAAAGTAGTTCTTCATAAGAAAACCAAGAAGTACACATTTCTCAGACATTTTTATATCAATACAGTGTGTTCAAAGCAACTTCTTACACTTGATCCACCACAGCACTCACACATGGCAGTGCCTGGCACTGCCTATTGCAGCACCACAGAGAGTCCTCAGCCTTGCACTGGGAGTCCAAAGTTCACAAAATCAAATACCCCAACCCATGGGTATTTCCAGTATCCCACAAGTAGGATTTGTCTTAGGCAGCAGCTAATGGAATAAATGAGAAAACTGGTTGAAAAAGGAAAAATTGCAGGGAGGGATGCAGCTCCCAGGGCTCGTGGCCCTACTACGGTGACTTTTGACTTTGCAACCCAAGACAAATCTGCGCATTATGCAGCCCTGGTCACAAAACACAGCTGAAAGAGACAAAAATTTTACAAAATTAACCAAAGATGTGAGGGATGGAGCAGGACCTCTACAAGCTAACATGAAGGATCAGAACCTCACTTTCATCATAAGTGAGACCAGGCTGCTATGGCTGCAACTTGACTAATGAATAAAATAATCTAAAACTTTGCAAAGCACATTTCCTGAGGTCACACCTACACTCGCCAGCCTTTTGAAAGACAGAGTTGCTGCATCCAAAATGTGCATGGAAAAGGTCCTTGGAAAACTAACTTGTTGGCTCTGTCTAGTTTGTCAACATAGCTCTTGTCCAAGTGAGCAGGCACTCAGGAAAAGCTAGTCCAAAATTTACCCTGCTTTTGATAATCTGCTGCTGTGAAAAAGGTTACCTCTAGTCTGAGTCAGAGAAAAGGCCCATGCAGATCTCAGAGCCTGACTGCTAGAAGACAGACATGGAAGACATGGTTTATAGCCTCTCATTCCTTTAGAGATTAAATTATTAAGACATGAATATTAAATGTGACTATTGCATACTAAATATTAATCTTTGCTGGGGCTGGGCCCCAGATCTCACCTTTCCTAGGTGGGCACTCTGACTACTCTTACTTTATGTCTTGTTAATAATAGAGAAGAGACAGAACATGGACAGTTCCATGCATTAAATATGCAAGCAATAAATAGGGCTGCTGAATATAAACACATTTATTTTGAGGCACCTGAGAATGAAATTTGAAGTCACCTAAATAAAAGTGGGCATTAGTAGAATTTACTATTACAGTTCGTGTAAGACAGTGGTTAATAATCACTCCTGAGCCACAATGAAGTCGTGAATAATTTGCCATGACCTCTAAAATATAGCCTCAACATTTCAAGGGATTAATGCATTCTATTTATGAGTTCTTTCTGTATATGTCACACATTCCTTTCACCTACTTGTCATTGCAAACATGTTAGTTAAATACACTCACTTTCCAGTAAAAATGTTCATTCTTGTCAAAATATTTTTGCAGGCTCAAAAAAGCACTTGTTTATGCCCAAATAACTTATTCCAGATGAAGGAAAAGCCACAAAACATCAAAAGCAAGAGTCAGGTCTCTAAGAGAGAGCACTATTTTCTCTACATGCTAATGATTTAGCACAGCCAAGCAGTGCTCAAATGGTTTCAGGCCCAGAAAATGTAAAGGTTCAGAACACAGAGAACCAAATGTTTCTTTGTTTCTTAGCTCACACACATATGGCACATTTGCCAATCTCTAAATTTTATTGCAGTGATTTACAGAACAAGAAGTAACTGTATGTCTTCTTTATAGTTTCCTATCTTTAATATAGATCTCTACTAGAACAGCTTTTCCCAAAGGTAGCTTTCCAGTGGGATGTACAGAGCTTGGATAATAATTTATCTGCTTTTTACTACATATGCAGCACGGTGTCAGAGCTTATGGTGGGATTTGATTTGCAAGGTAATGCCTCACTGATGAGCAGTAACACCTCACTTGCAGCGCAGGCAAGTCCCAGGGCTGTGGGCGACTTGCTGCACAGCTGAGAAAGGATTTCCAAATAAAACCTGCCACCTCGCTGCTCAGTGGGAAGGAGAATCCCTGCTTGGTTTTTTTGAAAGGGAAAAAATTTCTTGTCCCACATTTTTCTGGAGAAAGGGGGGCATCCTCTCTACTTCCCCCTGTAACAGGAGGTCAGGTTGTGCTGCCTTGGCTATGATGGGAAGCAGACTGATAAGAATTTCTTTATCCTTGTATATCTTGCTGTGGTCTCTGCTTCCTGAAGAAAAAAAAACCAGTCAGGCAATGTGCTCATACCTTCTATGTGGGACACATTTATGAAATGGTGTTTCAGGACCCAATAAAGGAAAAAATTTCAATATCTACTCTTCCCGGGTACTTAATAGAATGAGGCTTGCTTGACTGGCCAGAACCAACAGGACTGGTTTTACTCTCCAGCCTATAAGTGTTCATTGCCTTCACAGTCTGGAGGACTGAAGATCAAGGGTCCAATCACAACCTCATGGAAAGCAAGGAAATTTTTACCTCTCACTCCAGTGTGTGTTGTGGGTCCCAGATACTTTAGAGCTATATTTCACAAGCTTTCGGCTCTTGTGTTGCAGGCAATACTTCTCAGTAAATATTTGTCTGAACTTTCTGAGCCTATGAGCATTCAATACCTGCTTTTTTTGGAAGCTTTTGCCTTATCTTTAAACACAGAGTGAGGACCACAGTTTTTAAAAGAGGAGTACTTCATTGCAAGAACATAAATGACAGCAGCATCACTGCCAACACATGGTGTTTCCAACACACTGCTCCTGCCACAGCTTCTATCTGATGTCCACTGGCTGGCTGATAATGTTAGCCATTCTCATTAATAACATAATGCTCCCTAACACTGGCACATTCTGCTGTCCTTATTCTAACTGCTATTTGGGATACTATTCTTTTTCATTTGACTTTTAAAAGCAAAATTGTTGGGAAGTCTTCCAAGTCAATATGTGTCATTTCTCCCATGAGTTTACAGACATGACAATATCTGTTAAATTACATTACTATTATTATGATTATTATTTTTACTATTACTATTTGCATCATCATCATCATCATCGTCATCATCATTATCATCATCGTCTCACAATTGCAGATTCCTTATTGCCAATTTAAATAACCTCCTAAACTGCATTTACCTTAAAAATGAATCAGTAGCAAATTTCACCACTTCTTAACCTGTGACATGGATTTCATTGAAAAAGCTACTCATACCTGTGGAAGTGTTGTATTTCATGGCATGCATCTAACCTTCATTTCTCAACAGGAAAGTTCATGCTACACAGAAATCTGTGAGATTTATATTCTATGCTCAATTTATTCAGCCAAGTGGATGTTCTAGTGCATTTCAAATAGGAGCTGTAGGTTATAATGCAAAAATAATATGCTGGTTTGCATCTTGCAAGATCCCTAATAGCTTCTGGTTTGGCCTCTTTGGAAAAATGCAGATAGTACCATTCTTTATAGGCTTTCTGTTGTAACTAAAAATGAAGAAAAGGGATAAGTTTTCTAACAGAGCCCAGTGTATTTAATTTTTGGTACATCATTACCAAGGGAATTAACTAGAAGAAATAAGTTTTTGACAAATTTGACAAAAATTGGACAAAAAAAGACAAATTTGTCGTTTCAAATGTGCTTTCTAACACACATTCAGTGTATCTGAGAAGATAAAGACAAGATCTACAGAATATATATATGCTCTAATCTCTGTTACTTTAACCAGGGTTTGGAAAATTAAATAGGAATCCATTACTTTTGTATCTTTCCGGACGTGATGTGCAGACCTGGGCATTTACATAGAATCATAGAATGGTTTAGGTTGGAAGGGATCATCTCTTTCCAAACCCTTGCCATGGGCAGGAACACTTCCCATTAGACCAGGTTGCTCGGTGCCCCATGCAACCTGGCCTTTAACACTGCCAGGGATGGGGCATCCACAACTTCCTTGGCATCAATTCTGGGAGAAGTGGGTAGAGGAGAAAGGAAATCTGTGTCCTGTAGTGTACAATTAGGCACATAAGAACCCATTTATATGAGCATTCTTCCTTTCAGATTTCTTCAACAGCAAAGGTAAAAGCCTTCCTCATTCTCAGTCACCTGCCACAAGCCCATTTTCTACAGCTGCTCTTATTTTTTACCCCAGAAAGGGCTGTGCTGGTTATTTAGGCTTTAGGAGGAGCTCCCTGACAGGAAATGTGGGTACTGGCCCTTATCTTGGTAGCTGTGACATTCAGGGCTGTCAGTGACCTGTCGATCATAACAACACTGATGGATTTGAGGTTGCAGTCAGAAACAGCTCTTTGGCTAGACTTGACCTTGCAAAGTAATGTTATGGATCTTCCCTGGTTAGCTGATGCCATGTAAAAGACAATTTACTCTGGCACAGTTAATATTGGGACACTGATACAATGATTAAATGCAAATTCTAAGCATGAAAAACATTTCAGGTATAATTTTTGAGTGACATTCATCTACTGTGGTATCCGTGAGCAGTCAGCTAGGTTTATACATCACTCTTCTCCTGCAATTCTCTGTGAATCAGTGTGCTTATTCAACCTGAATAATTAGAAACATCAACCTTTGTCCAGTCTTTGCCAGGTGAGCTCAAAATAGCACTTAAAAGCACATTTCCTTAATTAAAATATTTCCTAGCTAAATAGTAAATATTTGCAGGTCTTATCAGACTCCAACATAAATATTAATGAAGTGTAAATTTTGAACACACAGAATTTCAGAAAGCAGTTGTGACTTTCAAATTACCCCATGCACTATCTGGTACACAATACTGATGTATTCACCTGCAGACACTCCTCCTGGGTTTGCAAGGTTATTTTTGCAACTGATAAACCTTTAGAGGCTTAGACCATATGAGCTCATGTTATATACATCTTTCATCTTCTTACTCAGCCTCACCTTAAGCCCATTACTGTAATGCAAGGTTAGTGTGCTGTCTCAAGATTACTTTTCGTGAAAAGGCAAAATCCTGAATCCAAAAATTTCCTAAGAGAATTGACTTAAAAATAAACACACTCAAACACATAAAATCATGGAGTTCTCTGAGTTCATTAACTTTCCAAGTTCCTACAGATTCTTATATCTGTCACCTGTTTTCCTACGGTTTCAAAGATGACAGGGTTACAGAATCTATAACATGGAAAGCACATTATAGGAGAAATTACTTTGGTTGATGAGAAAGCCCTTCTGTCTGAATTCTATTTTGTTTTGTTTTGTTGTGTTTATTTTTTCCCAAGACTTATGAGGAGAAGAGAGCAGACTGCAGACACAATCCGGTGGATGTTGTTACCACATCTGATATTTTTTCCACTCAATGAAGGTGAGTGCAAAATGCAAACCTGATTTTGTACAATAGTGATCCTGTTTGCATAAGTGTTTTATTCCAGAGTGCTGTGCTATTCACAGTGCACTTCATGGTGTGGTGTCAGCTCACGGGTTTGGTCATGAGGCAATTACGTTCCTGTGAAATTCCACATTACCGCATGCACCATATTTAAATGTTGAGCATCGTGTGCCACTGAAAACCTGCTTTTCAGTTTTCTCAGATGCTGGATAAGTCCAACATAGATGTACAGGTTTAACAATGTCCACCATGCAGAAATGGAGCTGCAGGGTGACATTTGGCATCCCATGGCAGACACCCCACTCTCCCTTCCAAATCCACCATTTCAGATGTGCCCCCTCTCTGCTCTGCTTTCTGAGATTCCCTACACATATTACTTCCTTAACCTTGCATCTCCTGGTGGGGAAGTTCTGCTGAGTCTGCCTGCCTCCCAGGGAAATTATTAAATAAATTTTAGTCAAATGGTCAGTTTGTTTTTATCTTTAGCCTGAAGAGATTAAAAATCATAATTTGTAGTTAAGCTGGCCTAGCAGTCCATTGACTGGGGATTTCTTTTGGGTGTCAGCTCTCAGCAAGTCACCTACAGTTTGATGTTCAGACATTTTGTCAAAAACTAGAAGCATACAGACGGGGAGAAACAAATGGAAATTGTTGAGATGAACATTAGAATTAAGTATGAAAATGGCCAGAACTATGCTTTATTTAACTTTTGTTTTGTGCTCTTCCAATAAAAGATTTATGTCTGTTTTCAGGAACAAGATGAACCTAGTTATTCTTTGTATTATATTCTAGCCACAGTCAACTGGTCAACTCTGTGGGAGCAAAAATGACTTTTCAAGCAACTTAACCGGCTACATCTACAACCTCCTAACCTGTAGAAGCTTGACAGTGCTATGTAAATTATTTTTAAAATATGGAACCACCTACAAAGTCTAGCATAAAAATCTGTGGCTGTAAACTTCTTACCAAGTTGCAAAATAAAAAGATAAAATATAGCATAATTTTTCTTTTTTTTAATGAATCTTTGCACAGACACCAAACATCTCAGAAGGATGTAAGTAGGTATGAATGTTGTCCCCAGATTCACAAACCACGTGCCTGTCCCACACAGATTTGAGGTGCAGTAATCCTTGTATACTTTACATGCCCAAATCAAATGTGTGGTTACTTATTTTAGTTTGCCTTCCAGTGAAAGGTTTAGCCTCCACTGAATGTCTCCCCTGAGATAGGAGGCATGGGGTGGTTCAAGGCACGTTTGGTAAGTTCAGGCCTGGAAGCTAGAAAAGCTAGAGATTCCTTTCTGGGCAGCAGTGAATGCCCAGGTAAATGTCTCCTGTCTCCCAGCAGCACCTGATTGCAAAAGGCTTTTGCAACTCAGAGCTGATTGTGACAAATATGTCACTGAGAGGCCATCTTGAGAAACTATCTGCCTGTACTTAAAAAGCATTTGCCTATATAAAAATTCCCTCACTGCTATCTTGGATGCTCACCCAGGTGTATCTGTGCCTGTGCAGCTTTATTGAAAAGTGGTCTTATCTTCTTATCCTTTGTATCTGGAATTCTAAGGAGAGATTCACAGCACTATTCATGCTGGGAGGGACTTTGAAGGCTGGGTAGTCCAACCCTCTGTTCATAATGGTAAAACCTAGATCAGATTTCTGAGAAGCTTGTCCTGTCATGTTTTGACAGTCTCTGTGGGGAAGATCCATGCAAACTATCTGGGTAGAGACTGGCAACCCCTGTGGTGCAAAATGCTTCTTCCTACCGCATCAGAATTTCCCTTGCTGCAACTTGCGCTCGTCATCTCTCATCCCAGCACCACAGAGTCTGGCTCAGTCTTGTCTGTAATCTCCTTTACAGGGTTAAAGGCAGCAGGAAGACCTTCCCACACCCCTTACCCTTCTCTTAGGAAGACATAACGAGCCCAACTCTCCCAGGAGCTCTGATAACCACAGATTTCTACTGTTCTAAAAACAGAAACCAGCACTGAAATTCCTTGGCTGCAGTCAGCAGCTGGGCACAGCCACACACTGTGTCCCCACAGCAGCTGTAATTTCTGCTCAGCACTGTCTTCCTTTAAGCAAGATGTTACTGCAGTCAGTGGATGTGTCTCTGGAGGATAAAAAGTGGAAATAATTCAGCTGTGCTAAAACCAAGCAACAAACATGATAAAAAGCAGGTATAAACAAAAAAGAAATATCCAGCTGTCATTGGGCATAGTCCAACTCCAGCTGAGGTCTCTATCAGGTCAATGCTTCAGGCTCAACTCTGACCAAGTGTTTACACCTTAGATGTATAGTTCCTGAAGTACAGCAGAGGAGTGTAATTGAAGCATGGCTTGAATTTGCCAGGGTGAGAGGAAGCCTCCCATTCCAGGTGCATCCATAGCCCAGCTGTGAATGGTTTATCAGTGTATTTGCTGCTGTGCAAGGAAAAGTGATAAATTAGAGCCCTGACAACCCCAGGGATACCTTTAGCTTTCTGTTCAAACACACACACACACGACAGACTTTCTGCCCTATTTTCTTCTGCAGACACAAGGGCAAGGAGTAGAGGTAGTTCGAAATGCAGCAATGACCTCTTGGTGCTTAGGCTGGGTTTATATTTGTATCCGTGGACACAGATGATGGCTGTTCTGTGCCTCAGCTCTGCCTAGAATCTGAGGCTGCTGAGAAGGAAAAGGAGGGGTTGCCACAGCTGCCAGTTAAAACAGTGCCAGCTCACCTCAGAAAGGCCAGGCAGCAGAAATGTAGTCATATCCTTTTTTCTTTTTTTTGCATCACTAGGAGTTGCTGCATTTAATACAGAGAAAGCTGTGTCCATCAGGGTATCTACCATTCTCCATAGGCTGGAAAAATAGGCCTTTGCCTTCTGACATGTCTGGAAGTCAGAACCTGCAACATGCATTTGACACTCAGTATTGAGAAACAGCTATTTTAACAGTGACAGCAGTAAGAAACCTTTAATACTAAAAATCAGACAAGATAACTAAGTACTCAGAGCTCTTGAGTGACGAAGGAGAATCATAAAAGCCCATCAGCCTCCTGGATGCCCATGCATGGTCCATGTTTTGCAGCAGCCCATTGCTCCCAGGCTGTCCCTCAGCCCCAGCAGGGCTCCTGGCCTGTCCTATGGCCAGCATCCCATGGGCTCTGCTGCTCTCCCAGGGGCTCAGCAGGCTTGGGAGCCCCAGGCAACCTCTGTCAAGGGGAACAGCTGTCTGGGAGCCAGGACACTTCCATTTGAAATTTTAGCAAGGGTTTCACCAGTTTTTTCTCTCAAAGATTTGTCTACAGGGCCCTAATCTGAAACAGGAGGTGTTGATTTTAGGCGCTTTTTTGTTTTGTTTTGTTTTTTCAGTTTGTAGCAAGCCTAGGACTGAATTTGTATCACATAATGAATAACAGAGTGAGACAATGTGTTTTGCTGTCATTTTTTATGAGTGAATTCCATATAGCCAGCAACAGAGTATCCAAATGTTAATGCATCCTTCAAATCTTCAAATCTGATTTTCCACTAATAATCTGTATCACCTCCTTAATCAAACATGTAACATTTATTGTCTTATTTTAAACTAGAGTGTAAAATGAGGAGAAAGCGCCAAGACAGTAAGTAATTGCCATACATGGGAGAGTATGAAACTACTTTTGACAGCAAATATCTCTCATTTCTGCACTGCTGTGCTGCAATGTGCATCTACATTTTATGCCACAATGAACAGTGAGGGGAACTGAGTATATAATCATGAAATTAGTACAGTGTGTTAACATGGCCAGAAATGGACCTGTGTCCCATCCAAGTGCAGGAGCACCAGTGTCTATTTTCCAGGCTAATCTTCCATGCTGAACAAACATGCAGTCCTGGTCAGTGCAGGTGCTGGACTCACCCTTTGGCAGTTCATGAATATATCTTCCAAGATATATCTTGGATATATCTTCTCTCTAAATGGCTGGGCAAAATAATCCTGGAAGTCATCCTCTATATTAAGCTTTTTCCTCTCTTTCAGCCTATAAAGCAATTTAGTGAGAACTTTTCCAAAGTTTTGTAATAGTGGTTTTCAATGAGAGCTGTCTAGCAAAGGGCCAAGTTCTTCTGTAGGAACAAAAATAGATTTTCAAGAGTGCCCATGTTTCAAACTCTCCAATGTGCCCATGGAAATTAGGCATCCAAGGTCCTTAGCACTTGGAAAGTGAGACTTTGGTTTCACTCAACTTTGCAAAACTTCAAAACATATTCATTTAAACATATTTTTTTCCTTTATCCACAGCAATCTCTAACCTCCAAATGACACCTGGGCACTTCTTGGCACAAGAGATTTGAAAATTTATTTTTTTTCAAATAGTTTCCAAAAAGGCAGCTGATATAATCCTCTTTTCAGTCACATTTTTCACTTACTCATCCATTCTCTTCTGCAATGTTTCATGACTGCTGGCTTGAATTTCACTATGCTTTTGCCTTTTCTGTACTCAAAGATAATTTTTTTGACTTGCAGGTATCAAGATTTCAGTCAGTGTGTCTATTTGACACTTGACCCAATCTCAGCTGGGCTTCCCAGGTGCTATCAATGTTTTCAGCTACTGCTGCATGATCATCCGATCGGAAGAGAAGTAGGACTAAGAGGCGTATAAATCTCCACAGTCAGGTTGTTTTGAAGAATCACAAGCATACAACCCGCACCTGAGCATTTCCTTTTTGAAATGGGAAAGTTCACATTCAGAGCTGGATCACTGAGGACGGCTTTCCTGTATTTCATGCCTGGCTTTCATTCAAAGAGATGCTTTGCTAACATTTGCAATAAAGCATTATTATTTATATAGCCCAAGTGTTTAAAAACACTGCTCACGGAGGAGGACTCTGCTGTGATAAATGCTATACAAACAGAGATAGGAAGTAGCTTAGATCTGGCCCAAGGACTTAGTAACATGGGACAAGAGATAATATAGAAATGTAGACAGTCTGGAGAATACTAAGATAAAATGAGTCAATATTGGTCAGCATATCAGACGATAATCCTAGCACACTGGTGGTCTAAAATACATCAAGCACTTCTATGTGGTTCCAGACACAACAAAGAATTAAGGAGGAATTTCTAGGAGAATGCTGTGTGGCTTGGCACTAAGAGAGCATCCCACAGCTGGAAAGTTATGTAGGTAAAAGGAAAAAAACATTGTTTAAAAATGTAATAATAACAATAATAATAATAACTGAATTAGAGAAGCTCAGGCATGGAAACTATCTTCTTAATTCTCAGTGAGAGATGATAGAGAAGTGAGGTAGGACAGAGGGGTAGTGGGCAGAAATGCTGTTCTCTGTGTCTGAGAAAAAGCTGCAGGAAATGGCCCCCTCTGCAGAAGCTGTGATTTGGTTCTGGCTCTTGCCCAGGTCCTGCCTAAGCCTGGCAGCCCTGTCTCTGTGCCTTATCTCATGTCCTGACTCCCAGCCCAAGGCCTCAGCCCTGCCTCAGTCCTCTGCACCTTGGCAGTACCAGCGGTTGGGCAACGAGATCAAAATATGGGGTAAAGTTATTTTTGCAACCACATTTCTGTGTGCATAGACAGAGCAAGGATGGGATGCAAGAGCAAGTGGAGCACCCTGCAGATGTGGGGAAAGGAGAGCAGCGTTAGCCACGTGGTTGGGCACCAGCAGCCAAGTTCAGATGGTTTGCAACAATACTGAAATAAAGCTGGGAGTAAGAAACTTGGATGAGGTTTGAGTTACAGAAGCTAGCAGCTAACAGGATTATCTGCTGGTAATGTAATAACTGAAAAAGAAATTGTGGAGGAAGGCTTAGGAGGAAGGGGACAGAGGTTGGATTTAACCACATTGAGCAAGAGCTAATAATTGAACCTCCAAAGGCTCGGAGGGACAAACACTGGAGATGTTCTTCAGGCATGTGAAGGCAAGTCTAAAGCTGAGGTTTGGTGATCAGACTATCAGTAAGGTACAAAGCATGATTTATATCTAGGAAAAGTTCTTGAAAATTAATTATATCTCTTCACTAGAAATTCAATAGTTCCATTATTCCATGGCAGTAAATTACCTTGCTGGAATTAACTTTTTGTATTGACTGTTCTTTCTTCTGAGAATAGAAATACATGTATTTAAGCAGTTTTTATTTCAGTGAAAACGCATTACCTACATCAAAATGAGATTCTATACTCATGTCCTGCTGTTACCAATTTCTGTCTCAACAGTTGCTCATCTGATCTTCATCTTTTTATTTTCCTAAATTCAGTGAGCAGAGAGGATCAAATGTGTTTGATCAATAGAATTTTGCTCACTAGAAGAAAGTCAGATTATGCCTTGTTTATTAGACTCTGTTTCAAATGAAGAGTGTATTTTAGTATCCTTAGCCTCAGTAGGCACGCTGCTGCTGGCTTGCTTTCCTCTAAGTTAATAGAATTGTAAAATCATGGAACAGGCCAGGCTAGAAGGAATCTTGGCTATCACCTGATCCAGCCTTTCATGGGAAGGAAGCCTAGATGATATTATCTATTGCCCTGCCCAAATGCGTCTTGAAAACCTCCAGTGACAGAGTCTCTAGCACATCCCTGGAGTGATTGTACCAGTCAATGATCTCACTGCAAAAAATTTTTCTCTTATTGAGGTGAAACCTTCCCCTGGGCAACTTGTACTGTTGCCCCTTCTCTTCTCCTTGTGCGTAGAGATTCCCCATCCTCTTTGTGGTCACCTAAGTACCATAATTCAGTAGCTGTACTTTATAGGAAAGCAAAGGAAATTAAACTCTTCTTCTTATATTAATCAATTTTGTAAAGAAGCAAGTTGCTGCTTTCCTTGTTAGGAATTTTAATATGTTTTTCCTAGATGTTTTATACTTTACAAATTTTCTGGAAAAAAAATTTGGAAAATCAATGTATGACTCTTGAGAATATTTTACTTCACATTCCCAAGTGAGTGAGCTATTGAGCAAACATTTCTCCTGGATTCATGCAGTTGCTTCAGAAGTAGGCACAGGCATTTTCTTTGAAACATTACCTTCATGTTTTTAAATAATATCTTACTCCAGGTTTTTAATTGTTAGTATCAGCCAGCAGACAGATATTCACAGATATTTAATTATAATATGAATTTCTTACCTCCTTGAGGGAGTGTAAAGTGAATTCAATCGTATTTCTTACATGGGCCAGTTGTCATGACACAGGATGGTTTCTGGTCCAGGCGTTTATATAGGATTTGTAGTTTTCTGAGGAGGGGAAGAAAGGGCGAAATATTAACTGCTGATAGAAGACATTCAGATAAGATGATATTCAGATAAGGTGAAATTCTTGAAATTTCATTATTAACATACAAAGGATGTGTGAAATTGTCATCTTCTCCTGCTGCCTCTACCTCTCAAAGCACAAAGTAGACAGATATTTTACAAGTAACTGTTCACAGACAGGGAGATGCCAAAATCTATCATCTTAGCTAACAAGTAAGGCTAAAGGTTAATTCTTCTGTAAGCATTTCACCATTTAAGCATTGCAGTGACTAGAAGGCACTGCTGAAGGTGCATGCTGGGTCTCATGGATCACATTTCCATCCAGTCAGCCCCAGTACAAGTGATCGAGTCCATTCCAGCAGCACGTTCATGCCTTACGTTCGTGCCTGCTGATCACAGAGTAAAGGTGTGATGAGTGACAGTCTGCTGCCACGGCTCAGCTGGGCTCATCATTATGGAGCAGTGCTGGATGCTGCTGCTGCCAACAGGCGAATGCAAACAAGAAGCTCATCATTCAGGTGAAGCAAGTCTGCTCTGCAGTCAGCCATATGTATTTTTGCCAGTTATCAGAAAGATCAGAGATCACCTTCAAACTGGTATGGGAATGGCAAACACATGATGAGCATATGGGCATTAATGCAGGTAAGTGGGTGTTTAAGGCATCACTATGCATTAAATCATCAGACAGTGAAATGATTTAGAATACACGTAACCATTTCACTGAGGGTATGTGTGGGTGTGCATAAATAAATCATAAAATTAGAGAAAGATTAATTTTGGAAGGAACCTCCTGGGGTGAACAAGTCCATCTGCCTGCTTAAAGCAGGGCCAACTTCAAAGTTATGCCAGGCTGCTTAGAGTCTTCTCCAAGGGAGGTATGTAAATCTTCAGGGATGGAGATGACACAACTCCTCTGTGTCAGCTGTTTCAGTTTTAAGCTGTTGTAAACACTTTTCTCATTATACCCAGATGGAATTTTCTCTTGTTGCAACCTGTGTTTTTCACCATCCACCATCATCTGTCCCGTTCAAGAGGCAGAAATCTGCAACCATTCCCCTTCCTCAGCCTGCTCTTTTTTCTAAGCTACACCAACCCATTTGCCTCCGCCTCTTGTCACACTTCATGTGCTCCAGTTCCCAGCTAGTCTGCTGTGGGATTCTGTTCGGTGTGATGACACAACAATATTACTTAGGAAGGCACTGTGGTGAGGGATTTGGAGTTCCTGCTGCTGGAGAATGAAGTCCCTCTTGTTATTTGTGGCCAACAGTATAGTGGCTAAAATACTTTTTTTTGCCCAATTATGTATATAGAGGGAACTTGGGCAGGAGGTGAGGTGCTGTGTTGAGGTGAGGCAATTACCTGGCAGGTGGCACCCGTGGTGCTCACATTCACTCTGCAGCCACAAGACACTGTGGAAAGCCCCTGTCTCCAAAGGGTGTCCTAATCAGAGTGTGTGCTGAGCACAGCATCCAGCCTACTGTGAATTTCAGTCTGTCATTTACTCAGCACAACAGGTGGCTGATTTGAGACAGCCTAAATTCTGTCTGATGAGACACAACATCCTATTTCAGCTAAAGCTAAATCTGCGGATGTTAATACCAAACAGATTAATTCAGTTTAATTATATTCTGAATTTCTTACCTCCTCAAGGGAGTGCAAAGTGAATCCAATTATGTTTCCTACATGGGCCAGTTGTTGTGACACAGGGTGACTTCTGGTTCAGGCATTTATTTAGGATTTGTAGTTCTCTGAGGGGAAGAACGGGAAAAATATAAACTGCTGATAGAAGAACATACCAAGAGCTGTAATACTATGAACATATTTCAGGTCTTTTTACAAACCAGAGAGGGATTTATCTTGTCCTCTGAATTTAAGAATTAAAACAGACAAAATTCATCCATCTGCCAGACCTATTCTCAAAATAAACTCCCTCCACACAAAGTTAACACAGAAATTAACCTGCAGCAAGTTCCATCTCTGACCTTTGGTATATTATGAATATAGATAAGCTTGAAAATTTCCTGACATGTAAACTTTGGCTATTTTTTAAGGCTTGCTTTGCTTCTCTGCAGTTCCTGGTGTGTGTGCCCCCTTTAAGTATTCTGAGACTGAAGTGGATGATAACTGCTCTTCATCTGGAGAAGACAATCTGTTATGGGTCATTCCAGTCTCTGGCCATGGCACCCAGCTCACAGATGCCACCCATCCTATCCTGTCTTCAGATTAGATAAAGCATGTCTGTTGCTGCAGAGCACTGAGGAAGAATGTCAGAGTGACTGGCATAGATAGAGAGGAATGGATCAGCTATCTAAACCCAGACATCTAATCCAGGCAGCTCTAGGGTATCTGAGACATCTCTGCTAGGCCAGCAGATGTAGCACAGCACCTTCACATTCCGTTGGATAGTCTGGAGCAGCAGGCACAGACCTCTCCAGACATGTGTCTGGTCTCAGGTGTCATGTGGTCTCATTCAGCACCTCAGGTGGCGTTGGACACCTTGCTGTAGGCAGCTGAATCTCATTCTGTGTAGCACACAACTCACAGACCACAGCACTTACTCATGTGTCATGTGCTCTTGTTCTGCTTGGGTGTCAAGTAGGGTGTTGATCTGCTGGAGGGTAGGAAAGATTTGCACAGGGGTCTGGACAGGCTTGATTGATGGGCTGAGGCCAGTGGTATGAGGTTTAATAAAGCCAAATGCCAGGTTCTGCACTTCAGTCACAACAACCCCATGCAGTGCCATAGGCTGGGTCAGAGAGGCTAGAAAGCTGCCTGGTGGAAAAGGACCTGGTGCTGGTTGACAACCACTGAGCCAGCGTGTGTCCAGGTGGCCAAGAAGGCCAATGACATCCTGGTTTGGACCAGAAATCATGTGACCAACAGGACCAGGGCAGTGATTTTCCCCTGTACTCGGCAGTGATGAAGCCACACCTCAAATCCTGTGTCCAGTTCTGGGTCCTTCAGTACAAGGGAGACATTGAGGAGCTGGAGCATGAGCTTGTCCAGAGAAGGGCAACAGAGCTGGTGAAGGGTCTGAAGCACAAGTCTGATGTGGAGCAGCTGAGACAGCTGGGCATGTTCAGCCTGGAGAAAAGGCTCAGGGGTTGCTTTATCAATCTCTACAATGACCTGAAAGGAGGCTGTAGCAAGGTGGGGGTTGGTCTCTTCTCCCAAATAACAAGTGATATGATGAGAGAAAATGGCCTCAGGTGGTGCTAGGGGAGTTTTTGAGTGCATATTAAGAAAAATTTCTTAACCAAAAGGGTGAAGGGTGTTAAACATTGGAATGGACTGTCCAGGGAAATGGTTGAGTCACTATGCCTGGAAGGTGTTCAAAAGACGTGTAGATGTGGCACTTATGGACAAGGTGGACTTGGCAGTGCTAGGTTAATGGTTGGGTTCACTGGACATGGTCACTGTGTCTCTGTGCCAGTGGACATTTGTCAGAGATGCCAAAAGAGCTCAGACTTCTGCAGAGCAAATTTTAGTTGAAAGCCAAAGAGAACAAAAAACAGTCATTGCCACTGGTGAGGATTTTCTGTGGCTCCTGATCCTCATAGATAGCTTTAAAACCTGATGCTGCCTGAATGTGTCTTCTCCATTGCCAATATTGAATTGACAGTTCTTGACCTTCTTTAATCATTTAGGTTTAACTTTATTTACAGTTCATTTAAATTTAATGGCTTAAGGCAACCATGGGCAGTCATGCCTTACTCTCTTTCATTTTTGTTATGTGCAAGGACTCTCTGTCTCCCACTGTTACAAGCCTTCCAATCCCAAAGGCTCCTCAGAAGGATCACAAGTTTTGACTGCAGTCAGAGCCACTCATTGCAGCCACAGTCTGGAAAAACACAAAGTAGCTCCAACCAATTAAGCTTGCACAGATCTGTGTTTGTTTTTTTAATGGACTCTCAAGCTTGACTACTCATCCTTGTCATTGACTATACATGAATAATACATCTTGCTTGAACTAGGTGAGATGAATTCCCAGCTGCATTCAATCATCATCTACCTTCATGCTTCGCAATATAAAACATGCCTATCTGTTTTCAGCTGTTCAAGACCAAGAACAATACAATTATGTGTGTAGAGACTGGGGAATCATTTGTCCTGATTGCCTATATTAATGGAGATGGGGGCTGTCACTACTAAATAAAGTATTGTTGGCTGAGAGAGAAGTCAATGCCAAAGCCATCTTGTATCAATAGAGTATGAAATATTGCTGTTAGGCCTTCAATCCTAGGGCACATAGGAGCCTGTATGAAGAGCCTATAGCCTGAGCCTTCCTGGGATGCCTCACCAGCATCCTCGGAGGTAATCCCTTGTGCCACTCCCCAGGTGTATCTGATTTGGGGTATTCTGAGTATTGTATACACCAGATTGTACGCCATGTGATGTGTGTGAATGTATAGGCTGTTTTAGGCTCATGGGGCAATATTGATATGTTCAGTCAGTGTGTGTATATTCACATACTTCCATGGAAGAGAGAGGTTAATGAAGGGAGTGCAAGAGTAATACTAGAAATCAATCCCATCCGACAAAGAGAAAAGGGTGATGCAATGCTTCTGTACTTTCAGGGATACACTAGGAGGTGTGATGGAAATCCAGAAAACACCTATCCTTTCAGTTCCTGCAGCTTTCAGTTTGTCTTTCTTTGTTACAGATTGATACGAGTGTTTTCAGAACAAGAAGACCCTTCCTTGTCTTTATAAGTTTCCTGCGCTTTTACTTTTCTGGGTTGGTGGTGGTAGGTTCATAGCATATTTCATTTTCTGGTAGATGGGCTGGAGACAGTAAAAGTATTTTAAAGTCCTCTGATTTATTACAGAGGACACTCTTACAATGCAGCAGCTACAAAAGATATGAGCAAAGCTGCTGCCAAAGGACCTCCTCTCAACCCTGGCATAAGCTGAGGTTGGAGCCTTTGACATGTTAGAGAGAAGGTGCAGCAGCTCACAGAACCCAAGGAATTGCCAAAATAATACCAAAAGAAAGGCTATAGTCCTTTCAGGGTAGGTCTCACATCTGGATAAAAACACTCTCTTGTTTGCTTGTATTCATGAACTGCAAGTTCCGTGCTGGGCATCCTAGAGGAAAATAAACTATCATAAATTGAGGATTGCAAGGATGGGGGAAGAATAAACAACAGGAATGGATGAATTCTTGAGCAAAGAATTGTTTCTTATTGGGGTGTGATGAAAGCCTGCAGTGGGCACAAAAACCTGCACAGCATCCAGCTCTCCCAGGTCTGGAGAGGGTTTTCTACTCAAACAACAGCAAAGGAGAGAAAAATCCTGATTGTTTCCTTCGAAGGAGGAAGATGGTTTCATTGTAAATAGTTTCCAGTTCGCAGCATTGCTTTGAGCAGCCCGGGCAGCTCTGAGGGAGCCCACATGCCAGGCTGCACTGCCCTGGGAGCTCAGGGGATGCGGGTGCAATGGCAGAGGCAAGGTCAGCTGTGATGGAGCCAGATAAAACTGGAAATGGTCCCTTGGCTGTGATGGATCAGAGTGGCTTGGGTTCTTCTGGAGCAGTGGGGACATCTGTGGTGTGAGGCTGGCCTGTGGCTGGGATCGGTCAGAGCCCATGAATGGGGCAGCTCCACTGGACAGGTCAAAGTTAGGAATACCCCATTTTCCAGCCAGCATTATTACCTCACTGACAGGATCCCAGCAACAAAGGGCAGTAACTGGGAAGACAGTGGTGGCATGCAAGAAGGGAAGGTTTTCCAAGCAGAACAGCAGAGACATTTTCCAGATGACTGCTGCTAGCAGAGCTGCAAGTTGAAGTCTGACTGCCTTAGCATCACTGCAAAGCAAACATTTCCAGGCTGTCAATAAGTGAGGAGGTGGAAGCTGAAAAAATATTGACCCAATTCCCCTGTGGGCAGTGACTCCCCCATCCAGTCTGTGTCCTATTGACCCTGGAGAGCCCATCAAGTCAGATATTTGGGGGAGTCCTTTCTACTCATTCTTTTCATCAACCTATCTCCTTCTTCTCAAAAGATCCTTCATGTGGGAAATCATTAGAGGCATTTGTGTGAACTTTATGGGTGATATCATTATTCACCCACTCCAAGCTTGGAGTCCCTTCTCAGCAGCTCAATGCAAGTGCTCATTATTTTCACAGGCTCTGTCAGTTATCTAACAGCAGAGACCTCTTTCATCTTCAAGGATCTCAATTTGTTGAGAGATCAAAGGTATTTCAACTTCAAATTAAGAACATTCATTAATAACACTCTCTAAGTAATGTAGGTTCAGGAAAACTTTTCCAGTGAGAATAAATTGACTGGTCTATGTACTGGGTTGCCACACAAGAGGTTTCAGCTACTGATAACAGACTTCGAAAAACTCTGAACATGTTTATCTGATCTATCTGGACCCAGTTGACAAATAGAATAATGTTGTTGTTTGGTGTTATGCTTACAGACCATTTTCTTAGTAATGCTGCTGTTATTATATGCTTAGTGCTGGAAAGTTCTGCCTCTACAAGAGAATGAATTTCAGCACAAATTAATGTGATTTCTGTAATAACAGCTAATGAAATCTGACAAAGCAAAACCAACATGCACAGATGACAGGAGGAAGTGTGTCTGAAATAAACTTCAGTGTGACATAGTCACACTCACTTAGACTTTCAGTGGAGTAAATTTATGCGACATTGTTTGTTCTGGTGGCTAAACTGCTGTACTGGGCATAGCTCCCACAAAATGAGCTGTCTGTGCACTGTACTGCAGTGTGCAAGCTGGATGCTTTCAAAGGAAGAGTTTCACTTAGATTAAATTAAATTGGATTTATGCAGACCCCAGCTGAAAAAAGTACAGGAGAAAATGTTGTAAAACGTATTAGAGATAAGTGGTACAAAGCCAATTTTTCTGAGTGCATGGAAGACCATGTATGCAGTCTATAGAAATTAGTTATTTGGGTTGAAAGGGGAATAGTTTGACACTGGTGTGGAATTCCCCAACAGGCAACACAACAAGCTTTGGGGAGGTGATCCCAGGTCCCTCACCTGGCCTCAAAAATCACCCCAGAGTATCACATTTGTCTTAAGCCATTGCCCAAAGATTGCTGATATTTCCTGACATGTGTTATTCACACCAAATGCTCCACTTTTGATGTTAATGCATTGTGATGTTAACTCCACAATGTTAACAGGTTTGTTAACTGCATCCTTTGGAGCTCAGTGAGTTTGTAAGTCCTTGCTGGAGTAGTTCTCCACTGAAAGCAGGATTTTGTTCTGGACAATGAATGATGAACCACAGGGTTTAAAAACAGTCATCATTAAATAATCTTAATATCATCATCTAGATGGGGCTTTGAGGAGAAAACAAAAATTTCAGAGAAGAGAAATAACTTCCCAGTGTTGACCAGTAGTTAGCTGGGAGCTCAGCAATGGAACACATCTTCCCCTTGTATAATCAATACACCAGCTGGTGTCTATACCCTCTAATATATGCATATACAATAGTAAATATTACCATAAAAAGGTGGCCATGGATCATATATGATTTCTATCCTTTTTTGAGAGAACATATCACAAGCTATTAAATGCAATTTTGATTATTGCCAGCACTTACTAGACCTACAGGGAGAAAAAAAGAAGCAAGAGATCTAGAGTCTTCTTTAAAATTGCGAATATTACCTTGCTTTCCTGTTTTTCTTACTATCCCATCTCAGTGCTGAGGCACATCTCCATGGCTGCAGCCACCCAACCTGGCAGCCCTCAGGATCAGGGACCTGCCGAGGAATGCTCAGCTCATTGACAGGCACACATCTGGCCTGGTGGATCTCTTTCCTTTTCTCTGCTTGTACAGGAACCAGTAAGCCTCTATGCCCAGGAAGACATTATCATAGCAGATTTTATCTGCTCAACAGTGCTGGAAGATTCAGGTACTCCTGTTCCCATACAGCTTAGTGCTCTCTGATTTGGACACAGCAGAAATGCAGAAATGGCTTCCACCAGCTCAGAAAAACCCATGTGCACACAGAAACCTTTCTACCAGAAGGTTTCTCTTCATCCCAGGCATGCCAGGAGCTCAGTACTAGACTCAGTTAAGGAGTCTTCAAAATCATCTGTCAGCGATGGGAATCCAGAGCAGCTGGATGCTCTATTTATTTGAAGTTACCCAGGGAAGCAGTACTCCTTTATGGGTGCATTTTTCTCCTTAAGAAGTCAAGGAACCAAATGTTGTTTATAGATACGTCAGCATTTTTTTATAAACATCCTTTGAGAACAGTCAGCCTAATTTATGACATTTCCACAGCTGCCTTATTAGAAGGCTGTGAATCCATATCTGCATTCATCTTGGAGTAAAGATGCCTTTATCTCCATCCCTCACTAGCCTCAGGAGTAACGCCACTGGAGTCAATCGAATTGCAACTGTGTAAAGCCAGCATAAGGAAAGCCAAGCACGGAATGCAAAGCAGCATGAGTCACGAGCTGGGAGAGCAGAGAGATGTGCCAGGTGTGAAAACAAGTAAGGAATGAAGAGCCATAGGGAGATTCCCAAGCCATTTTTGGTGGCAGGAGCAGCTTGCTCTGGAGCAGAGCAAATTGACCAGAAAGGAGCCCTGTCCTACAGCAGCTGGGAGGCTTCTGCTACTCAGTGACCTTGCTGGGAGTAGGCTGGGGGTCCCTGCATCAGCCACTGCCATGGGTATGCCACACCAGGAAAGAGTCAAGGGGAAGGGAAGTGAGCTTCTCTCCAGGCTGGGATTCAGGACTCGGTGATTTTTTTTTTTCAGTTTTATCAATGCATCCAGAATGAATGATAAGACAAAGCACATCCCAGTCTTTAGGGCATATTTTTTAAAGTATCTGCCAGAATTTCTTGTGACCTAGAAAGTGTAAAAGAACAAAATAGAACTAACAATCCCCACTGCACAAGACCATCATTTAGTTGAAAGTATCTCTGTTCTCAGGCATTCAGCTGAGAATAAAAATATATGAAGTAAGAGAAATAGGAAGAGAACACAGTTTCTCACATCTTTCACTACATGAAGCTCTGACATTTTGCACTACATTTTTAATTAGCTGGTTTTCAAATATTTATGTTTAATGCTGGATCTGGATTTTGGAACAGCTCACTTTAAAATGAGCTTCAAATTACCTCATAAAATAAATAGCGGTGTAATATAAATTGTGCATCTCCCTGAAAGTTCTTTGTAATTTCAGGGCGAAAAAAACCCAAACAACTTTTCTTGAAAAATGCAATTTTTTTTTTTTTTTTTGGAAAGCAGAAACCCTCTCTTCTTATTAAGGGACCTTGTAGAAACACTTAGACAGTGTACATGCTCCATGATGGATTATGCCACTGCACCAGAGCATTACCAGTTCCATGGCATTCTGATAATGGATTGGTACTGTAAGTCACTGTCACTTAAATGCAGATTTTCCTTTATGAAAAGGAAGATGTGACATATTACAGGATATGGTACCAGGATAAATATGGTACCAGGAAGGATACACTAGTTACAACTGAAAGTATGTGAGGAAGATAGCCCTTTACGCTGTGCTAGTATTTTCTGATATATCTTTAACTTCCTATTCTAGGAAGCCTCTGTAAACTGCCAGTTTCCCTGAAGATATAATAAGCATATCACAGAGCCAAGTTGGGGAAGAAAATATGTTACTGCTCTTAGCTGACACGGTTCATATCTTTTACAGCAAAGTAAGGAGTTTGAAAAAGAATTACCATTGCATGCCTGTATATGATAAAAATCCCTTGATTTACATATGATCATTTCACAATCAGTACTATATATTTAACAGAAACATTGTCTTTGTGGTTGCCTGCACTACATGGCTGCCTTTCATGGATGAGATGGCTGCCTTTACCTTGTCTGGAATGCTGGGATGAGGTGGCTTCAGCAGCATCACCTTATCCTACCGCCAGCTTCTTGCCTAGGCCAGCAAACCTCCCCTCTGTGTTGTTCACTTTCTGTACTGGAGACTTTTAGTTTCAGAGTCTTTCATCTCTAGACAGGCTTCAGCAGCTCAGTTTTCTTCTGGGTTAATTTGCATTAAAAGCTACAATGTACCAGCCTTTATATAGTAAAAAAATGGTCTGTGGGACAGTGCTACTAACTTTTGAGTTTAGTGTTTTGATAGCAGGCTTCCTCCTGAAGAGTTAGCACAGCAAAACTATTGGGGTGACTGATCAGCTGCCCAGAGCGTTGTTTTAATGGCTGAGACACACGATGAGTAGCTGGGAAATTGGTATCCTGTAATAACCTGTGTTGGACCACATGCTGATCTCATGCTGCTGAGGAATAACCTGAGGAATAGCAGGGGAACCTAACTCAGACCTGTTTTCTTAAAAAGATAAAAGTATGGCTCTGTAAGATTCAAGTTTGGTCCTCTTCCTTTAAGATGGAGATGATTTCCTGCAACTGAGGAAATGGGAATTGTCTTTTAGGAAGAACTAACAAAAGATGTTGGCACCATGTGTGTGCTGCAGCAGGAGCCTGGCCAGTGACTGGCACATAGATTTTTTTTTTTACCAGAGGGAAGAGAATGGAATAGTTTCATCACTAGTCCTGTTTAGCACAGAATCGTACCTGGTCGCTACTGTAAGGAGAATATGAAGGAGCTGTGGATTCAGAGTCCAGTTTAACGAATGCTTATGTTTTCAGGCAAATTCCACATTTGCAGCCAGGTGAGGTTTCTGTGTTACTGGACAAAAGATGTGACACAGTGCACTAGACAGATGGCAGAAGTGTAGGCAGAGAAATGGACTCTACTATGGATGACAACAAGGAAGGAAAGCAGCACTGTGATGCTGAAAGCTTTCAGAGTAGACAGCTAATGTGCCATGATCCCTGGGCTACAACAGGCATGAGATATAAGCTGATGGAAGAGCTTTCCTTCTGTCTGAATCAAGAAGAAATTAAGTACTTTTTTCTTTCTGGAGTCTGGACTGAAGAACAGTGCTGCAGCCACAAGGGGCTGAGCAGAAAGTGTCTTGGGGAGAAGGGCAGGAACCTCATGAAGTGCCAGCTGTGTAAGTTTAGAAACTGCATGGATGAAGCCATGTGCAGGGAAGCAGAGTGGTCACCCAGAAAGGATGGGCGAAGAACTTGGAGAGGACCCAAAGGGGATGGCCAATATCCAGAGCTATTCCTGGCACAGGCTCAGAAGGCTGACTCAGATTTGAGGAGCAAGGAGACTGTTCTGCCTTGGTTCAGTCATGCTCAGGGGAAAGGATAGGATTTTGTTAAATAATATACTTCCTCAAGAAATCCTTGACTGCTGTTAACATCCCAAGAGAATCAGATGGGACACACAGCAAAAGTCAACCAGCTACGGTATCATACAACTTGGTAAATCATGTACATTTTAACAACATTTACAATATTGGCTTTTGTGTTTTCTAAATATGTCTGATGCCACAGCTTCTGAAAGTACCTAAGCACTGGCTGCCAAGATAACAGACAGACTGTTATGCAGCTTGACAAAGAATTTAGATGTCAGATTTTAGTTTGTATTAATTGACAACATTCTATGAAAATTAATGGAACTGCACAGCATTGCACAACCTGAAGGTGTTGCCCATTAGTTTCAGTTTTTGAACAGAAAGAACAGTGCTCTGGTGTGAAAAAATGTCATACATGGGCTTTTTATTTAGTGCTTTCTGGTATTTTAGAATTATATGGTAAGGAAAAAGTGATTTCTAGAGTAACTGAGATTATTTATGCACTCTAGCATTAAAGATTTTGCACTACTGGGAAATTCCTTTTTTTCTATAGTAATCAAAATAGATGTCTTAAGTTTTAAAGGAGAAAAAACCCATGAATGGGACATGCAAGTCCAATTGTGCAATGAAGTCCCTCTGTTTGCCATAAGAGACAAATAGAAGTTTTAAACTTAGCTGTGTGCACAGATCCCTTCTAACAGTGCCAGGAGCTAATCAGGGAAACCATAGGGACCCTTTCTCTTTCTCATTGAGTTTCTTACTGAAGAGTTATGTTTCTAGAACAAAGTTTTTTTCAAACTCTGTTGGTATCTTCCTGAGGATACTGATGCCTTGCCAAGAGAACTTGCTTTGATAACGCACCAAAGAGAAATATGGTCCACAAGGAGGAACACTATTTCATAGTGTGTAGCTCAGAAATGCCGTGCTTGTCCACACCTTACCTACTGTGCACAAAACCCTCTTTTCAAAAACTTGCTATGTTCCTCGCATGTTTTCTCTATGCCAAGAAACAAGACATTCTGAAACAGTGCTCTGGTAAGGCAAAAAAAGTATGCAAACCCTGAGCACTACTTATGTGCCTTACGGAAAAGATGGTGAAATTCTGCAAAAAAGTGCATGTATCTTATATTTCACAGATTTGTGTGTGGCAAATTTAGCTGACAAAGAAGTAAACTAATATAGTAAACACAAGGAAATTTTGTCCCCCATGGTATAAAAATATATTTGATATGGGAGCATATATATCATAGGCCTTTCTACCCTCCTAATTCAATATTATTTTCCTATATACATTTTAAGTTAGTGTATTAAAGAGTTGATATCTGCCTACCAACTCTACTCTATTTCAAAGTAATCTGATATGATGCCACAGGAGAACACCCCATCATACCTATATTTCACAGGAGATAACCTGGCAGGGTGGCATAAATTAGAACCAAGACCACTTTGAAATGCCAGCAAGCTGTTCTTTTTATCCAGATCAGTGAAAGAGTCTAATTAATTTGGCAGAATTCTTGTGTCCTCGATTACAACATCTGCTCTGCTGTGGAATGATCCAACGCAACCATCTGTCTTTCACCATGCAAAGCAAGTGGCTGAGCGAAGATTTAATATTTTGCGACAGCAAAGGGTAGAAATGAGCACAATACCAAATTTAAAGCCGTGTTCTTCAGACCATCAAGGTTAACTACTGGAGTTCTGCATAGACCAGCAGATTGGACTGGGGAGAGGTGGTTTGTGCCAGCACGTCATTAGAGAAGGACGAGCAGCAAAGGCACTCTACTGGAGCTCACAGGGTTCATTACAATTTCTGTCTCGACTAGCTAATCAGCATCAATCCCAATATTATGCCTGAGGCATTCCCTTTTGAGGCTCTCTCAAGCAGAGTGCAATCTTGCAATCCTAAACGTGGTCTTCACTGTGAAATTTGCCAACAGCTCAAAGTCAGTGAAAACAGCGAGGGAAAAAAGCTTCCTTCTTGCCATCATGCCAGCCATGCCAGCAAAACCCACAGTGTGTATCAAATTATGCGGCAGACATGTAGTTCTGTCAGCTTAAATATCCTTGTTTTGAGAGACAGCTTTACCTCCATCAGTTTAGGGGGATTCTCCTGTGGCTGCCAGGGTTGCATTACCCAGCAGAGCTGTACGTCCATGAAGGGAACATGCCTGAGAGATGAGCCTGTGCCCTTCATAGCTGTGTCCTTCTGCAGCAGGCTTTGCTTCAGCTCCCTCACAGCTGGGTGTGATGGGCCAGGTGTGCAGTTTAATAGCCCCTGTCAGAATGAACATGTGTGCTTAGTTTTTCTTTTAAAGGCCCAAATCCTGGTTTTCAGGAGCTATCAAGCATTCCCAGTGGGAAACTGTTGCTTGCACTCTGGAACAATTTTATTGTAAAATTACTGGTGCAAAATACCCGTCTGACTGACGTGAAAACTTCTGCAATCCGTAGGACTAACGTGGGGTGGATCCAATCACTTCACTGGTGGGAAATGCTGACTGTTCAAAGGGCAGCAGCATCACAGACAGGTGTTCTGCAATTGTTTCATGATTGCAGCTCCAGTTTGGCACTGGTTATGTAAAATGCATCTCATTCTGCCTGTTCACTAAAGGTAAACAGGGACTTTAGCAGTAGAGCCTACCATTAATAACGGTGTCTTCTCACCATGTCAGACTGGTGACAGCCAGCTGGGAAGACATTCTGCTGTGATGACAGAAGAGGGAAATTCAGGTTTAAGAGAAGACAATCCGGCATTGTTCACTGGTGTATTCATACCTACCATAAAGTACTGATATGAAAGGGCAGCCTATGGCCTGCTGTGTCCATAGATTCAGTATTGCAACCTGTTCTGCAGGAATATAGATCCTGTATTGTCCTCTGTTTTTTTTTTTTTTTTCCTGTCACATTCAATTTGCAGCTGTGCAAAGTTTTATCCACGTAGTTCATTGGATTTTTTCCATGCATCTCATTTTCTTTCCTGTTCTCATTTCACAGTTGTGCCTATCTGTATTTTACTCTCTGATGTTGTGAGAGTTCTTTGGTTTTGCTGTGGTTGTTGGAGTTTTTTTTCATTTATTTATTTATTCAGCTTCTTAGGAGTGCCAGTGGCTTTCCTCAGTGGCTCCATTGGAAGCAGCACTAGGAGATGAAGGCAGCAGCCTGCCATGGTGTGTTCACTGAAAGCCACTGGGTTTATTTATTGTTCAGTCCCCCACTTTCATATATGTTGGCTCCAAAACTGCAGCTCTGTCTGCCAATTGCTGCTGCCCAGACTATAGAGGGAGTTTATCTGGCATACAGGGTACCTTCCTACTCACATCACAGACGTCATCCAAAGCCCATTGAATTCAGTTCCTACTGATTTCACTGGTCTTCAGGGAGCATGGCAAGGTCTTAACACCCAACAGCAAGAGATGGTGTACATGGAGCCCTTACATACTCAGCTTTACTTATCTCCTCCTCTTCCCAAAATGGGGACACTGTGCAGAGCTTGCTGCTTGTTAAAGCTCTGAGTTCACATTCTGTGGTGATTTGTTTGGCCTGAAAGGTAGCAACAACAAATGTGTTAATGGGAACGTGCTCCTTTTATTCCCTCCCTCCCCAATGCCTCTGTAAAGCTGTGGTTTGCCCAGACTTTAATTAGAAAAGAGGAATTTTGCACGGTCTCCAGCTGAGCTTTCTTGGATTTAATTGTCATTTTAGCTTTTATTTTTATTGCATTTGTAGCAAAACAAATTGGTGTAATCCTCCAATCCAAAATAGATATAATCCCCCAAGCCAAAAGGGAATGCAGTAAAGGAAAGAGAGCTATGATAAAAATAACCCACTTCACTCTGACAAATATCTCCATCATTCACCAGACGCCACCCTCTGTCATGAAGACCAAAATCACTTATTTCCACAGCGCTATTTTGATTCCTTGAGTTTCTGAGTTCTCTAAAACTGATTGAATTACACATTTTATCTACTTATTTATTTATTTATTTTAAAAGGTAATAAAACTGGGTTCAGTCCAGAGTTCAGAGTCATTGCTGACAGCCACAGACTTCAGCAAGAATAAGGCTTCTTCATTCTTTCTTAATTCTGAGATAATGAAAATCCCCCTTCTCCCAGATGATCATTGGTCTTGAACATCAAGCTGCCTGTGTGCAAGGGTCTGATGTCTGCATCAGTGACCCATCTGGCAAGAATGGATGGGCTTCATTAAGGAACATCATCTGACAGGTGACATGCCAAAGCCATGACACAGAGATTACTGTGCCCAATGTCAATTCTTTATACTGCCAGTTCAAATACACGTCCTGCTCCATATGTGGGTGATGCACATCGACACCTGGCATATGGCAACAAAGCTTCTGCATTGCCAGGGAAGGAAAGGTGAAAACATCTATGTCAGGTATGGTGGATGTAAATCAGAACTGTTGGGACAAGGCACTGTAGCACTGAAACAAAGTGGCATTGTAGCACCGAAACCTGTTTGTCGAGTGTGGATGAGAGACATAGGTTTAGGCACAGAGGTTAAGATCTTGCTTAACAAAATCTCCCCCTGCAGTGGGACGTAGGAAAAATGTAGTCATCTGGGCCACAGGCAGCTTCCCAAACCACCCCAAATTAACCCCTTTAACCACTATGTGTCATGGTGCACACCCACCCACCCTCTCTCACAGTCACCCATCTATCTGTCTTGCAGCCTTGGGTGCTTGTTATCCCAAGTTCATGTGAAGAGTGTCCTCTGTCCCAGCGGCCCAAAGCCTGTAGACTGATCTTCTGGGTGCGGGATCTGTGCCTACTTTGGTTAAGGATAACCTTGGTCATAATATCACACACCTCACAAATCCTGCAGCCAGCAGGGTATTGTGTGAGAGATCACTGCTAATACAGATTTATTCTTAGGTAGCCATTTACTCCCCTTCCACCTGCTGTGGATCCTGAGAACCTGGTGGTCACAGGTGACCTGGGCATATGTGCATCTTTACATTAGATTTGAAGGATTTTGGTGTCACAAGAGTGATATCAGCTTTCCTAACTGATGGTAGGTGTCTGTATCACCCACAGTCGAGCTACATCCTAAATCCTAGACATCGTACCACCTGCTCAGCTACCAAATCTGGAACCAATGAGACCTGAATTTGCATTTAGAACAGCCACAGTTTTTTTACAGCCCCACAGAACTAGTAAGAACCAAAGGCCTGTGCTATTATTGCAAGCACTGGTTGGGGCTTGGGCAGGTGGAGGAGTCCAGCTCACTGTTGGAGTTGAATAACTTCTGGCCTGTGAGTAGCCAGGGACTCTGCACCATTGTTATGCCCAAAGTGAAGGCTGGGGGTAGAATCAGGATGATGGCCAGAAAAAGATGGAAAAGTAGCATTGGTGCTGGACTCTGAATGGTCTGCAGGCCTACTACAAGAGCAGTGTAAATGTTGTGTTCACCCTTAAGAAGGTTGGAGATAAGGCAGTGACACAGTGACAGGTGTCAAAATTAGAGTTTAAGCAACCATGAAATGATGACATAAATTTGTTGACCAACCATCAAAAGTTTACTGTGTTTGGAAGGGATTATTCCCAGAAGCAAATTACTTACATTTAGATATCTGGTGAAGAAGTCATACCAAAGGTTCAAGTCAGACAGCATTTGAGTAAGAGCTTCGATTAGTTTAACCTTAGGGGCAACAGCGCCAGGCAACTTTTTGATATATTTTGAAAGGCCTACAGAGACAAGGTGATGTTAGACAATGACAAATACAAGAAACTTTTAGTTAATTCCAAGATGTGCTATGGCTAAGGCTGGAGCTGGGGCTACATCAGCATCCCCATCCTGCTTTCAGGCAGTAGAAGTCTGAAGGAGGCGTGGCAGGTCATGCCAGTGTGATAGAATCACTTAGGTTTTTGAGGATCCCTGTCTCTGGTCTCTAATATTAAAGGTAGATTTTGATTTGGGAGTAGATTAGGCTCTGGGGTAGAGAAAATAAAGAGCTAGATTTGCAGCTGGATTACCATGGATAATGGAAGATTAGAAAAGCTAGGATGAGGTGTGGTGTGGGTGAATTAAATGATGTTAATAAAAGTCACTGGAGTGTTAAAGAACAGGTCAGAGAAGGCATTTAAGAGCACATGTAGTGATAAAAGGACTGAGTCACCAGATTTGTCTCTGGGTTTTCCAGTGACAGATGAAAAGAGGCTTCTGTGTTTGGTTTAATGAAAGGTCAGCCTCATATCTTTACATCTAAAGATGTAGGACTAGAGGGGGATTTTTTAATGGCAAAGACAGAAGATGCAGAGTTATATCTGAGCTCTACATTGTCCATTAATATGTCTGGGCTTAATAAAATTTTATTGTATAAAGCTCTTGTACTTTTTTTTTTTTCTTTTCTGCAAGGATTACCAGACTCTGATGTTAGAGGAAAGGTTAGATTTAGCTTTAAAAGCAAAAGTTTAGGACAACAGAAGTGAAGAATACAGTGTATAGCTTGCTCCCAAGAGATGTGAGCGACTGTAGTGTGATTCTTTCTGAGTGAACAACCTCATAGTCATTGCAGGGTGCTATTAGGTTCTGGGAGAGCATGGGTAAAGGAGTAAGATTTACTACTGTTACCTGGCATGGCAGATATTGGCCGGCAAAAATGGCATCAGCTTAGCACTGAAGATGGCCTCTGAAGTGTGAGGGATAGGGTTGGTTTAGGGTGAAGACTTGCCAGAAAGTTTGCTATCGGCAGCAGAATTGTGAAATACAAAGTTGGGTGCAAAATTTGGACAGTGGTGGTGAGATGACCAAATATCCAGAATCTGCTAGAGGCCGCTGGGGTAAAATGAGAACCAATTACAGTAGGATCAACTGGTGTAGGAATACTTTCGAAGTTGTTGGATTCACTATAGATAGACTTTAAAGGTTTTAATATTTGAAAAAAGGTTAAGATTCAGTTTTATTGTTGTTAGAGGTTCCTAGAGCATTCACTGGGATATATCATGTATAGGCTTATTACAAACGAAGTTGAAAAGCAAGGTGGTTTAGTGTGTGCTGAGTCCCTCACACTACACAAAGGCTATAATCTCAAAACTTACCCTAAGACTAATCATGGGACCCTCTTAACTAACCTATTCCCTTACCTCTTCCACCCCCTATCCAGCCTGGAGCCTAAACACTCATTAGATCTTTACCCAGGGTGTCCAGGGACCTATTGTAAGCCTTACAGTGTTGAGGATTTTGAAAAGATCTCAGAGTAGCAAGTCTGAAGGAGTGGTTTGGTTTTTCTTCTGGCAGAATTTTGAAAGGTTGGTTTACCAATGATGTCAGCTTTTCTTATTTTTTTTATAGTGTTGTAAAGATACTGAGCCTGGAGCCGTCAATGATTTATGGCTGTGTTTCTCATTTCAGTCCATGGAGATTATAGCACTGCCTTTTTTATGAGAGTGTTTGAAACTAGTACTGCTATTACCAGGCATGGGAAATATGTCTTGACTTGTGTGGGATTTAGGTCAGTATTCAGGATAAAAGGACTTGAAGAACAATTTCCTTCATGACTTCTCAAACTCTGTAAAAATAACAAATGTAACAGTGTTGGGCTTGAGTGTACCAACCAAACAGTAATGTTGCAAGATTTCAAAATGGGAAAATGGGGTTCAGTACAATCGTGGTGAGCCAGATTAGGGTCTGTACCTGAAGGCTGTGGTTAAAGGCATTCTTTAAGAAAGTGTACACGGAAAAGCAATTCCTGATTGCTCAATATTGTTCAGTCCATTAGGGCAGGCCAGGGGGTTAGTTTCCTCTGGCTCATAATAGGAACTTTATTTTAGGGTGAGATAGATTTCAGATTCATATTTAAAATTGGTTTTGTTTAAACAGAACACATCAATATTTTTTTGTGGCAAGGATGAACAATATTTTGGTAACCTAGCATTGACCACAATCTTGGTTTTGCAGTTAGGTTTTGATTTAGAACTTGAGATATGCTACTAACGCTTGATGGCATCATGTCACATACTGCCCTGGCAATCTTGGAGGACAAGCTCCTGAACACCACCCCTAACCCTAACTTGAGTCCAGTGGAACTGCAGGCCTGGGCTGATACAGCAACACAATTTGCATTTCAGTTTTCTCTTGCCCTTATAGCTTATTCCCTCCCCTCCTGCAAAGTCTAAAAGTAAGGCTAGGCCTTATACCTCCATTTTCCTAATTTTTGTCCTAATCCCAAAGATGACTCGATCACAAGATCTCTACGGATCCACTTCAGCTGCAGAGCCGCCCATCAGCCATTGCTCCCCTCCAGGACCAAGCTTCACTCTGGCTTTACAGGACTTCCTAAACCAAACAGCTGCATGGTATTGTTGCTATCAATACAAAACCCAACCCTAAACCTAAATTCAAACCTAACCCAGGTCACATATACAATAGATTCATGTGTGCTGCACTGGGCATATTAAGATTTCATAATAAAGCTAGATTTTGACATGCACTCATTATTCCCCCTTCTTCTCCTTCCCTGTCGGTGGTAATATGGGATAGGCTGTGGCCAAACCCTGGATATAGATGAACAGGGTCCAAAAGGCCAGATCTGTAACAAGAACAACAACCAAACAAACAGAAATCAGAAATAGCCATGAAGCCTTCCACCTTTCTTATAAATTAAAAGTCAGGAAAAGTCCTGGTCCCTGTTTAAGCACCAGTGATTTTTTTGGTGCCTAAATCTCTTGGAAACAATAATTTCTTTCTGCCTTATAAAAGAATATTGGATATTGGGCAGACACAGAGTCCAGCCTGTGTGGAACAACTCAGTAGCCACATGGATACAAATGTGACATATAGTGTAGAAGTCTCAGCATCTCACATTAATTTCAGATAACATAGTGAAGGATAGGATGAGAAGAAAAAATATGAAAGAGGAGGAGAAACAGAAACCTTCTAAGTCCTACTGATTCAACAACACTAGGATGTTTGAACTCAGTTCCTTGTTTTGCTCGTATCCAAAAATGTGAGGTGAAGATAGAGAGCATTTCCACAATGCAGTGCTTGAACAAGGCTGGTCACGTTATTTTGAAAATATTATTCTTTCTCTCATAATGGAAAGGGGAGAAACTTTGAAAGAGAAGCTACATAACCTTGCTGCACATCTTACTCGGATGCATTATTCCAGGCAGTGTTAGATGGCTGCAATTGATAACACAGCCTTTGTTGTACATGAGTTAAAATATATTTTTGCAATTGCAGAGAATGTAAAGAGAAAAAAGCACATTAACTCACATCAAAGATGAGAGGATTTTGGGTGAGGGTTGGTGCAAAACCTAGTTTAGGTTCTGTAAAAAAGGCAGCCTTTCCAAAGAGAATACGTGAAAACTTTCTGTCCATCCTGTTTTGGTAGTAGCTGAGTCTTGAATGTCTGTTGGTTTCATTGTGTTACATCATCCTGAAAATCCTTTACTCCCTTATTCTGCATGTATAACAAATACTAAAACTTCCATTTCCATGCTCCTCCCACAACATATAATTTGCATTGTAAAGATCTATCCATAACTATTCCCTTAAGACCAAAGCAGGAATGGATTTGGGGATCCTGTTGTAGGCATCCTGTTAGTTAATACTTAAGAAAGCCCTTTGACTTCCAACAGAAGGGGAATCAGTTCAAGAATGTAAATGAAGGATGTGCTGTTGCTATTATCTAGCCTGGATGCTTGTTTCCCAGGTGAGTAAAAGGTTGAATCATTGTTCACATTGCCTGATGGCAGTTTGGAAACAGGCCTTGGGCCTGTATAATTTAGCAAAAGATTTTAATTTTCATCTTTTTTACTCAATTTTTGGAACAAATTACTGCTGCATAGCTAATGTGGAGAATACTCAAGAAAAAGCTATTTAAGTACTCTCCCTGATATGCAATTTTTGAAAGCCCAGAAGGTGTCGCTGTGAATTGGAGACCTGGTGAATGCATGGCTGGAGTGCATGGCAGCCTTGGGGTATTGACAGAATATGTATGATACCAAGAGGGACTGCTTCTCTGTGTCCTTCAAATGGAAACTCTCACTGCACACTGCAAATGTAACGCATGACAGAGACCTCTTCTTAATCCAGTTCATATGCAGGAGGATTCCAGGTGGATATTTTCTTTCCCTTGAGATGCTTTGCATTTTCTCTTTGCTTGTGAACTTTATGACTTTGAAGCAAAGGTTGTATTTTGCGCTGCACATCTCAGACACGAAGCAACACTGCTTGTGAGGAGTCAGAGGAAACCTCTCTGGAGGACCAGGCATCTTCCTTTCCTGCTGTGCCCTTTGTAGCAGCCTGTGTGCTGATGGAGGGTGAGGGGTGCTGCTGTTCTGGCTGCTGCTGCAGCGATAAGCCACACGTGCACAGCTCACCAGGTTCATGGAAGTGTGTGGCTTCCTCAGGGATGCTGGGAGGCACCAGCACTACACCCTGCACACACCAGCTTCTCTCTGCTACCTCAGACAAAAGCACTTTATAGACAAACCATGGTGCCTTTTCCGGCTGGTGGTTTTAAGCTGTTGCACGCCACCTCAGCTCCTGCATGGTGGGAAGCCAAATAATTCATTATACAATTAATGGAAGTGTGACACTCATGGGAGAAACTGTGTAATTAATTGTGAGTAATGTAACTGTTGTGCTACAGAGGAGAAATTAGAAATGTTTTGTCACTTAGTGTAAAGAATTATCAGAGGGCAGCTTATTACCATACTAACTACTGTCATTTAGTTATGAAGTCACAAACTGTCTGCAACATGATTTAGACATTTTCCACTGTAATCCACCAATCCCACTATCCAGATGCCAAATACTGTTTTGAAATTTTTTAGATTAAATTCTTCAAAAATCCTCAGATGATAATATCATTGAGACTCTGTCCAACATAGTTTTCTCAAGATGACAAATCAGTTTAATGACATAGTCTCTGACTAGGAGAACTGATCAGAGTTATTAACCATTTTATAATAGGAACACATTCAGAAATTGGGAGATTTCCTGTACATAAGAAGGCATTACTTGCACCCCAGATTTTCTGGATCTACTGCTGCATGGATATTTAGGTGAAGACATGGACATTTAATCACATCCACAGAACCTTTCACTCCCATGCATTACTTTAGCTAGCTTTGAAATGAAGTTTATTGGTATGTACACTAATGCTGGCATGGCTGAAGATGGTCATAACTGATGAGAAACAGTTATCTCTGTAGTAAGTGATGACTAAATGTGAGGTCAACTCACTAGCTCTGTAAAAGGGCTAAAGAGAAAAATAAAGAGGAAGGAAAACAAGGAATCTATCACATGCCAGTATGCATAGCTGGATATGCATTCCTGTGTGCATCCCTGCTCTCCTCTGGGGACATTCCAGACTGCTTCAGCTACTGGAAAAGCTTCTGTTGGTTGATAAGATTTATTTGTTGCTCTCCTGATTATGCTGTTTCTCTCAGTGAAGGGTCTAACAATATTCAAACATCTTCTGATACAGGAAATACTAAAGAAGGCAGAAGCCTGTAAATGAACAAAGCCTTGCAGACAAGAGCAGTGGCACTTAGTCCTGATGTTTCCACTTAATCACCATGGTATCTTATTGAGCCTAGTTATTACAGTGTGTCAATAGATGTCTGCCAGGGAGAACTCCAGTTACTGCAAGCATGAGCATGCTATTACACCTTTAAAAGGTGTGTATTTTATTTTTGTTATTATTCTTTTGTATTTTATTCTTTATTGCATATGTTTTCTTTGTATTTTTGTAAGACCTCCCTCCTTTTTAATTTCCTCCCTCCTCACAAAATCCTATGCAGGTGGAGACCCAGGAAGCTAGCTGGCCTGTAACCAGACATAATTTCTTGTCTGTCTTCAGCTACTTGTCCAAGTTCACTACTCTGACTAGCAGTGCTTGAAATCAGTATCCAGATACACAGGGCACAATTTAGTTGCCAAAACACAGACACTGAGGAGTTCCTTGCCTGGCCCTTAATGCTTCCTCCATGAGGACATGGGTGTCCCACATGCCTTATGTCATGTGACCCCATTTTATGCCACAAAATCCTGGCTACCTTGGCTCATCTCCAAGGGCAACAGTCATCTCCATGTAGGCAATGGACTCTTACCACCCACAGTTTGGTGTCTCTGGGCTGGTGATCCTACAGCCATGAGCAGCAGATGCTGCTGGCATCACAGCCCAGCCTTGCTGGGTAGCTTGGCCACTCATGGAGTGGCACAAGTCCCAGTCTCCTTGGGTAGCCTGTGCTTGCCTGGCTCCACAGCTTTGCCTCATACTACCTTCAAAATCCTGCTTTGTGTGGCCGGCAGCTGCGCCACAGCCCCAGCTTCCCTGGGCCAGCTGAGCAATTCCCCACTGAGGGCACAGGGACCATGGGCTAGGTACAACAGGACATCTTGCAATGCTGCTCCATGGTCTGGGCACTTGGGCATCTCTGCCCTGATTACACAAGAGCACTTCGATTTCCTGCACATGTCTGTGGTGCACCTTACAGCACAAACAAAACCAAAGTGTCATCATAATAATACATGTTAACAAAAAACTCAAACAAAACTGATCACCAATAGTGTAGTTAAGAATTGTCATGGTCTAAGGGTAAAGGTAAATATTTTTAAACCAATTACATTAAAAGCAATGTAGCTACATATGTACTAAAACAAAATCCTATTACTTTATTCTTCAAAGTCTTAAATATGTTTTTACACTGGGTTGCAGTTTTGCTGTTGGGTGAAACTCCCTTTGTAAAAGTTACCTGTCATTCTTCTCAAACCCAGTAGTTCATTTCTTGCATGCATTTTCTATTGTCCTTGCCATGACTCCATGCCTGCATATTGAGGAAAATATCCAAACTTAACAAATTTTTATGGCCCTGGTTGTGCTTATTGGATATTGCTTCTGCTAGTCATGGAATACGTGTCTACCATTGCATGCTACCGATGATCTGTCTGATCCATCAGGATCAAAGGACTTGCAATACTTTTTAAAGTTAGTGCAATATCTAATCAACCTCTCAGGAATATTAAGGAGCCCAGGAATGGGTGATACAGTGGTCTGTCCATTCTCAAATCAAGTTCATGTAATGACTGTCTGGATTTTTTTAAAGATGTAAGTATATAAAAAATTATTTATGCTTAGCATTCGAGTGCACAGTCATGTGATGAATGGTGCATGAAATTTACAATATTTTACATTAGAAATGATGTTTAGTTTTTTGTTGTTACATATGAGCATTTGTCAAGTTAATTAATCTAGCCCAAAATGTCACAAAGTTTGTTCCTTGCTCTTTCTCTGTCTCCTTTGCTTTATCCTCAATACTCAACAAAGTTACTAGAAGGTGTTTTCACTGAAGTCATTAAGGCTTTTCACAAGCATAGTTCTGTGATGACAAGGACCTGCCATCAAGAAACAGCAACATTGCAGTGTGCAGTCATTGTTATTTATCATCTTTGCTGTAGACCTGGTGAAAGCCGCTCCTAAAAATGATAGCAGTGTTGCTACAGCAATCAGTGACATATCCCACAGGGAACAGCCTAGGAAAACTCTGCCTTTGATCCTGTTAATATAAATCAACCTGACAATCAATGTCAAGGATGACTGTCAGCCACAAACTAGCATATAAGGGAAAAAAAGACTTCTTAGGAAAAAAAAAATGAGATGGACAACTCAGCTATTGGTTACATTATACCTAAAGGCAGTTATTTGCAAGTCTAAGGTCAGGCATTTGAGTAGAAAATATCAGGAAATTCAGCTTTTATTGCTAGTGTCAAATTCTGTTTTTTTCTCTAGGGAATAAACAGATTGTCACAGATAGAGTTAAAACTGCGTGATAGCTAAAATGTGGGAAGTAGAAAAGTCTTTGTTTATATTACCCTGGGTTATTTGGTGTTCTTATTACTAGTTATGTAATAAAATAATGAAGTGATATTGCTTTGTTTATGTTCAGTTGTCAAGGAGAAGGAACAATACTCTCTGAGCTATCCAACATGCCTCCCAGCCTTTTTGATTAAAAAAGACAATTGCTCAAGATTTGTGCAAGCACCTCACCACCTGTACCAGGAAATATAATTCTCTAAAAAATTCCATTATGAAACAATTTCCATTAAGAAACACATTTTGTCTCTTTCCCAGAGACAGTGTGGCTGAAATGAGCACAGGTTTCCAGCTTGTTCTGGAAACCTGTGCTGTTTCTGGTCCTGAAGGTTTTGACTTCCAGTTGTGATGCTTTTTATGGCTTGTGAGCCAGATAACTCCACAGCAGCACAGATTAGCCTGTTCCTTTGTTATCTCTCTATAATATAAAAGTTAATATCCTTGGATGTTAATAAACAGTTCCTGTACTTGCTATACGGTCAGTGATTTACTGTGATTCTTGGTAGAGATTCATCCAGATGAAGGACACCAGATATCCCCAAGCAGCACACCACAAAAGGCAAAAAGGTACAAAGAAGAAATTATGGCGTTTTTTCACAATATAGCTATACAGAGAGGGTAAAATTTTAGCTTTGAAACTTGCATTTCTATGACATTGTCTGAAATCTAGTGGCTGATGCTTGTATGTGCCTGCATTTTCAGGTTGTGATTCTGCCTCTTGGGCTGTCATTGCAGAAGACATTGAACCAATTATTTGTCTGTGTAAACCATGAAAGGCAAAGGTTGCCTGGCGTTCAGAACAATGTGGTGAACAGAACTCTAGTCCAGCGACAATCTGCAAGTATCTATCTCCTCCAGACTGTTCCTGCCTCTTCCTTTGATCTGGGACAATGGGTTTCACACCTTTATTACCAAGAGGGCAAACCACATCCCGGGGCACATCCAACACATCTTAAACACTTGGTTAACAGAGGCGATCATCCCACTGTGGTCAGAGCTGGCACTGTCTCAGTTGTGTGCTGTGTGGAGTTCTGGGCCCCACAATTCAAGAAGGATGTGGAGGAGCTTAGGTTCAGGGGAAGGCAGAAAAGACATCAAAGAAGCTGGAAGGAATGTTCTGTGAGGAGGGGCTGAAGACTTTGAGTTTGTCTCACTTGGAGAAAAGGAAGCTGAGGGACAACCTTGTTGCTCTCTTCAGCTTTCAAAGAAGGTGCTGAGCTCTTCTCCCTGGGATTCAGTGACAGGATCTGTGGGAATGGTTCAAAGCTGCACCAGGAGAGGTTCAGACTGAACATCAGAAAGAATTTCTTTACTGAAAGGGTGGTCAAACACTGGAACAGACTTCCTAGAGAGATGGTTGCTGCTCCAAGCCTGTCAGAGCTTAAGACACATTTGGACAATGCCCTTAAAAACATGCTTGAAATATTTGGTCCACCCCGAAGAGGTCAGGCAGTTGGACTAGGTCATCCTTGTAGGTACCTTCCAACAGAGCTCTTCTGTTCTGTTCTGTTCTCTTCTCTTCTCTTCTCTTCTCTTCTCTTCTCTTCTCTTCTCTTCTCTTCTCTTCTCTTCTCTTCTCTTCTCTTCTCTTCTCTTCTCTTCTCTTCTCTTCTCTTCTCTTCTCTTCTCTTCTCTTCTCTTCTCTTCTCTTCTCTTCTCTTCTCTTCTCTTCTCTTCTCTTCTCTTCTCTTCTCTTCTCTTCTCTTCTCTTCTCTTCTCTTCTCTTCTCTTCTCTTCTCTTCTCTTCTCTTCTCTTCTCTTCTCTTCTCTTCTCTTCTCTTCTCTTCTCTTCTCTTCTCTTCTCTTCTCTTCTCTTCTCTTCTCTTCTCTTCTCTTCTCTTCTCTTCTCTTCTCTTCTCTTCTCTTCTCTTCTCTTCNTCCCGTCCTATCATGATACCTGAATTGTCTGAGTTAGGTGTTTGACCAAGCAGTTGGCAGCATCTTTCACAACACAATTTTCCTCCCACTTGATGAAAGAGAGCAGTGCTGATGTTAAAGTGTTTAGTATGCTTTTTTGTGATGCCATCAAATCAGTAAGCCTGGATTTTACTCCTCCCATCTTTTACTCAGTGTTTGAAAACTGTATTATTGTACACAATACATAAGTGCATAGTTCAGTACACAATACAAAGAACATAATTTTGTAGAGTTCTTACATTTTAAAATTTTGGATTTATTTGTATCTTACATATTTTAGTATATAATAAAAATACTTAGCACGACTATCATTCTCACTTGTTTCAAAGTTAGATAGACTTCATGCTGCTTTATTCCCTGCCAGAGGAATCCACACCTCCTTCATGCCAGCAGGACACTGAGTAGACAAGACTGGCAACCTCAGAAAAGGCTGGAAGATTCCCCTCCACTTAGTCACTGAAATTGGTGTTAAGTTTTGAATTATTTTGGGCTTGTGGATCTAAAAATTACCAATGACTTTAATATGCCTTAGCAGTTTGCAGAACAGAGCCCACAGCCCAGTCCTTTTCCCTGGAAAATCAGTGGAGTTTTACCATCAAGCTGCTGGCAAAGACTTTAGAAATGTTTCTCTTGTTTTTTTGGTTTTTTGGTTTTTTTTTTTAACATACGGTTGGATATAGTTACTCTTGGTATGACCAGAGAATTTCTTTGGTGTCCCAGGAATTTGGGGCTCCTCCTTTGTAGATCTCGGTAACTTGAAATATTCAAGTTTCTGACCATGTTGACTGACTGAACTTTACTTTTTAGGACACAATATGTGTCCTAAAAGAGAGCTCTTATCAAGTTTCAATCAGTTAAAGTTTTGCACTTTTCAAAATGTTTCAAATCAATCTGCTGACAAAGGTGATATCCGGGAAAAGTAGAAGTCGGAACACGGAGATGAAATAAGCTCAGTGAGGTCTCACAAGAAGTCACAGTAACAGAGGCAGAGGTTCCTGATGTGCAGCGCTCTGGTCTGATCTCTTGATGACATTGCCTTCATCTTTCTTGACCCAGTGTCATTTTCAAAGTGTCCTGTGAGCTCCTTCTCTTCCAAAATTGAAAACTGTCATGTCCTGCATGAATCAATAAAATTAAGACAGGAACACAAGACAAAGCCTTACTGATATTCAGTCTCCTTTTTTTCTTTCACAAGAGTGTTGTGGTCTTATGCCGAATGACTTTTCCCCCTGTTTTCCCGTTATTTTAAAAAGTGTGTAAAACTATTCTAACTATTTGTCTTAATCATGCTGCCCCAGCCTATAATCCTGTCTGTGTTAGTAATGTCAATCACATGGATTTTTTGGCAGTCCAGACCTTATATCAATGGCAAATGAAAACCCTGAAAATAATTTTTTTCCTTATCTTTCTCTAATTCTGCAAATAATTTTGTTTGCATAAAATACCTAGTTATTTTCAATATTTTCACACACATTGTTTGTAGGTACCCAGACTACTTTCCCCCCCCACATTTTTTGACCAGATGGGCTTATACACATCCATGTGATAACATAAATTTTATTCTATAGTCCCTTTCCCCTTGCTGGCATCCCTGTTTCTCATATTATTCCTCACTGATTTTGTATTTGTTATCTGCTAACGTATATCAAAACCAGTACTTTTAAAAGGCTGTGAGATGTCTGAAGTAGGAGTTATGTGCATCAGGATATGGAATTTTTCACAGTTTTATTAAAAAAAAAAAAAAGGGAAAAAAAGGAAATGTGTGTTACATGATTTATAGCTCTTTGCTCCCATTTTGGCCATGTTTTAGCCATATAAATGGCTTTGTAATAACTTCTGTTGTTTGTGATTTCTGTCTGAACAAAGGGTGGACATGGAAGAAAAGCAATACACTACCAGATTTAGTTGTGTAATTACAAGTCACAGCCAGCCAATCCAAATACTGAAGGGTCATTAAAACAAATCATTAAGAGTATAATTTCAAACAAGCTCAGGTAAGACCACAGTCATGTCTATGTTAAAATTCGAATCTTAAATAGTCTTCTTATCCAAGAGATTCTTACCATGTCCTTTTTATAAATTTAATTCTTCTGTCAATGACAAATATTTCTGAACATGAAATTATATACACTTTGCTTTCACTTGCTAACATCAAATTCTGCCATGTTATGAGTATCAGCAAGGGAATGACTGTCCTTGTCCCCACTACATTTGACACAGTTGTCATTTTGCAGTGCTTCCCCTCTAGACACACAAACACACCTTTTATATTTCTTTTCTTTTCCCATCAACTCTGAGCCCAGTGGCTGCTTTTAGCACTGCTTCTAGTGTCGCCTTTGAAGTCTGACACTTCTATTATAAGAACTAAATTGGATGATATTTAACACGCCCAAGTTCATTTTCACTATAAAAAAATAGAGTATTAAATGGAGGGAAGCACCAGTGAAAGTCATACCCAGATCCCCACGGGACTGATTTTGTTGAAGATGGCTCTGTGAGGTGTCAGTTCAGTGCTCCATCTCCCTCTCGATCCGACTGGGGGATACAGGAGGCAGCTCTGGCCTTACCCTTTGCCTTCCTGTGGCTGCCCTGGCTGCTCTGTTGTGTTTTGTTCACATTAATATTGAACATGTTTTCCAGTTAGATTTGTTTCATCCCAGGAGGCCTAGCAGATTGCTGTGACTTCTTCCCTGTCTCTGGCTGCTTCCCAGCATCCCAGAGTCTGCAGTGAAACATCCTCCTCCGAGCAGTCAGGCTCCACACCTGGCTCTGTTGCTGGAATCCAACCTGAGGAGAGATGGCTGCAGTCCAGCACCCTGTGGAGAGCAGCTCTTCAATTGACAGATTTTCTATGTTCACTTCAAATATTTGGTGCTCAGTGTCTCCCAGTAAATCCTTGCTTTAGGGGGTGAAATGAACAACTATAGTGATAATCCTGCAACTGCCTTATCCAGAAAACACTAATGGGATTGTAAATGGAAAACAAAAGCAATGCAAAAAACACACTGAATGGCCACTAGTTTCACAAAAAATGCTGTAAGACATGGCTTTTTTTATTACAGCAAGCAAGAGGAAAAACCTCATTGAAGATTTTTAAAACATCAGTAAGTTGCTTCTGAAGCCAGGCTTAGAAACAAATCTGTCTAGGAAATATTAAAGATTGCCAGGAAGCAGCAAATATCTGACAAGGATGGCAGAAGCCATTCCCAAAGACAACAAACTTTATGGTCCTGAAGTTCCAAGTGATAAAGAATCCACTAGGAACCATAACGTGAAATAATTTCCAAGTATCAGTGCAAAGGTCTCCGCTGTAATTTTCCTATCCTTTGCCAGGCTTAGACAGAGTGATTATGCTGTTATAAACACCCTTGTTTAAGAAACAGGTTTGAACACAATCTTTAAGAGAAATTGCCCAAGGAGACAGAGGAAATCACAGCCTGTATTTGGTTTGTTTTTAGCTGGGCATGCTCTTCTCAAAGTGCCACACTTGCCAAACAAGGGCAAAACATTGCGGGTCCATCAGAGAGAGAACAGTCATGGCCCTGTTTAGGTTACAGAGGCGAGATAGACCTCAGCTATAAATTATGGGAAGACCAGGCTGGTTTTGTTTGCTTGGTTGATTATTTTTATATATGTTTGCAGCTACTGCTTGGAGCCCCCTGTGTCTGATTAGGATTGTCAAGTAACCAGAGCATCCAAATATATGCAGCTAATAGGATATGCATGACTTTGCAAATAATGATATCAAGCTGTCAGAGGAGAGATCATAACCCCTAGAACTGTAATATTGCCCTTTCTCAACATTTTGATTTTTATTTTCCCTCCACACTGTGTATTAAATTCATACGAACTTGAATGATATTTCAGTTTGATGAAAACTTAAATTATAAATGAGTTCGTGCAGCTGGAAGAAAATTATCCCATATAAGTGTCATATTTGAAGTACTGAAATAAGGGAATTTGAACCCACTCTCAAATGAGACAAAATTATCAAGAGATGTTCAGTAGTGTTTGTAGCACACACTAATGCGAAGCAGCCCTGTGTGGCTCAGGCCTTTTTTCCATCCTTGGATTCCATGTAACTGGTTTTAGATCCTCCTGGGGAAAGAAAACCCCATGCTTGTGCTCACCCCTACATACCAGACTCATTAATCGACCTAAACTTGCTTTCTGATCTCCAGGTATCTCCTTCAACTTCTTTCCATCTGAAGAGTTGTCAGTTCCAACCTGCATCCCTATGTCCAAAATGGCCTCTCCCTGGCTCCTGCTGTAATTCCCTCTCCCCACTCTGCCCTTGATTTCATCCTTTGAAGAGAAAGTGTTTTCACCTCCGTTTAACACCATCACCATCTCACACCAATGCCTTCGAACCTGTCTCATTGCTAAAGGTGTCCTGCTAAGGGCGTTCTCTCCCTAGCACTGGGATGGCCCTGATGCCTCTGGAAACAGTAGATCATGAAATGGTTTCAGCTGCAGTCAGAATCACATACAGAGTGAGAATTGTGACTGTCTCCAGAGGCCCTGGCATTGTTGGATTCCCTGTCATCACTGCAACCCTGTTAGAGCAAAAATGCTGAAGGGACCTGTTCCCACCAGCCTTGTCGTGGGCTCCCAGGGGAAACACTCAGCACAGATACAGCAGAAACCTGCTCAAGCTGTGACACGCATTTCTGGGCTGGTCTACAAAGCTCTCCAGCTGCTTGGGGGGAGGCTGGTTTACATTTGACAAGAGCAAGAAAAGGTCATGTTTTGTGTCTGGTGCACTCTGCATATATCTGCACCTCTTAAACAGCAGCAAGTCACCGTGAGTGTCAATTATGAATCTCTTGAAAAGAGATTTGAATGCTTTTCTCGTATAATAACAGCAGAACTAGAGTGGTGTCATGGCAAAAGCACATTTAGAGAGAGCCATTTCCCAATTTTTCTTTTTCTGCTGAAAGACAATGCCAGAAATCACTGACATTTATGCTGCAGAGTCTGGCGAAATGGGTAAAAATGAAGTATTTATGCAAATAGAAGTGCATAGATAAATAGAGACAGACATACGGATGTATGCATGTGTACCTGTATAATCATGAACAGAATGCATGCAACAGCCCCAATCAGTTACTTTTGATTTCTGCAAAACTGTGATACAAGAAGAGCAGGGTTTATTCAGGGTCCAGGGAAGAAGAGACCCCTTAGGTGTCAAATGCATGACAGGATAAGCAGAATTACTTGGAGGTGCTGTGCATTCCCACATCCAGTAGCAACAAATATGCTGAGATACATCAGCCTCCACCCTGGGCCTGAAGACCTTCACGTACTGCTCTGTCCTGGCACAGGCACCAGCAGTGCTGGTCACAGCTCATGCTGTTTGCAGGGGAAATGGTGTGATAAATACATATCATAATATTGGCTTTTCGCAAATATTAGAATGGATGCTATGTGCATGATTTTAATTTTATAAAGGTAGCCTTGCTGTGAATGTATAGCTGTGTAATGATGACTAATGCCTTTCTTTCTGTTACTAGGTAGTTTTAAACATAGTAGTGAAATAGCTGATACAGTTATTGTAGAATGCTTGAACTGTCTGCTGGATTGGATAACGTCCCACTAATGGTGTAATGAAGGACTCTGCCACTGACATTTCAACTATCAGCACTTGTCGACTGTAAAGCCACCACCTGGGAAAGATAACAAGACTAACTGAAACCACAACCAAGAAGACTACACATGCTCTAAAAAGGCAGACCCGAGCTACACAGTTCTTAGAAAATTTAAAATAGTTTTTGGAAAAGTTTAATTACGCATTAGGCTGATGCAATAGGAAGGGTATTAAAAGAGTGCCTCTGTCTATGGCAGGTGTGCTTTTTGGCTGAATGCCAAGCACCCAGCGCTTTTACTTTTGCTTTATTGTCTTTGTTCCCTATTGTCTGTTATTAAACCTTTAAATCCTAACAGGAGAGTGGACCTCATTTTTCACAATGGGAACTCCCTTTTGCCTCCTGTCTCCGCCAGGAGCACAGGAGACATCTGACATGGGAAGAGGTGTGTGAGTTTGGGGTGAGAATTTCCACTCTTGGCCCCTGCTCACTCATTCTTAGTTCCTGTTTCACAGCCCCCCACCTGTCCTGCAGGGCTTCAGCTCCTGCCAACTCTGGGAGCTACAGGACATGCTGTGGGCACCAAGCTCTCTGTGGCATGACAGCAAAGCCTGCAGCAGTGTGAAGAAACTCCCTCCCTCTTTGTGTGTATACTGGAATCTCCCCTCCAAGCAGATGCACAGTCCCTCTGGGGGAACTGCAGTCCCTCTGGAATGGAGCACAGACTTTCATCTGATCTCCACAGACTGAAGAACAGTGCCTTTGCTGGGTGGAGCAGCTTTCCATGCAGTAAAACACACAGATACTCAATCCTGATGTTGTACCCAATCTCTCCCAGCCATGCCAGGTCAGACAGGTGGTCCATCCATCCCGGCACTCTGCATTTGTGAGCACCCATGTCTGAAGTAGTGAACAGAAACTGTTCTTTTCTACCTCAGAATCCTCAGGCTTGGATCTGAAAGAATTTAAGAGAAGAAGTTTCATTTCCTAAAGTTTGTGGAGAAAAAAACCTGTGGTTTATTTGGCAATGTGGAAGTCTACATATTTTTCATGAGAGAAGAAAGTACCTTACACAGCACTGCAAAAGGCAATCTTTTCCTTGGAGATTCATACTGAGCTCACAAAGAGAAAAAACAAATATCTGTGAGGAAAACCAGCTTGCTTATCCACTCTTCATCTTCGAGTAGCATGCAGTCTTCAGCACATTCACTCTCTATCAGAAAATTTAGCACTGGTTTTCTTAGTTCCTAGACTTTCCAAGAGCTTTTTTCTTTGACAGCCAACAAGGATTGCAAGGGAGCACTCATTTCCCCAGCTTGTCATTCTTGCAAATCTCTCTGAAATGAAATGCCTTCACACAGACTTTGTTGATACAATGGAGAGCAGTATTTAAAATGTTTGTGGAACTGTCTTGTTTGGCACAGAGTCTCCTGGTGGATATGGCAAGAGTACTACTCAGCTTTGGGTTTAAACATTTCCAGTAAAGCAACTGAGCAGTTTTTGCCAATGATGCTGGGTATTCCATCTGTGCAAATCCCATCTGTCTAACTTAGATCAATCCACTTAAAGAACATTGCTGGCTGTCGTGCCTCTGAGACATTTTCTCCGTTCTTCACACATGTCAGAGCCTGCGGTCACAGTGCTGAGCCGTGGGAGACCCAACAGCTCTTCATCATAGCAGAGTTTTCAGTCTCACACTGAAGAATAAGCAGGTCTGCTTTCAGTAGCATCGTGATTGATATAAATTATGAATAGTGCTTATCCACAGCCAAGAAATCTCTGATTTGTGCTGACAGACCACTCGACACCAGTATATCACTAGTGTATGTGCAAGTGTAATCCCAGTTGTTTACCAGGCTTGTGGGAAAGGGAGCACTGAAGCTAGGAGGTTCTACTTCACTCCTTGAAAATTTAGTCATCTGCAAAAATATCTTCTCTTTTGTGGCAGTAAAATGACTATTATATGCAATATCTACATAGAATGTTTCTAGATATGGTATCAATAGGGCTCAATCCTGTCTTTTTTGGGTTTTTATTAAGACTTAAACCTTTTAAATGTTTCTTTCTCCTATACAGTCAGATTGTAAAGCGGACCTGATAGGACAGTTCAGATCTATTTCAGCAGGGATTTTGGAAAATTGCTGCTTTCCAGTACAGCACTACTGTGATGTAGTTGTCTGGAACTGCTCCCTTTTTCCAACTGGCACCAGTTTACCCAGGCAGGGTAAATTACTTCCTTGTAATGCCAGCCTTGTCTTTTTAAGCTGATGCATTTGATCACCCTCTGTTTGAAGATTATCCCAGCTAGCAATTACAGTGCAATTTACATAAGCATGATACAGAGCTATTAGAAAAAAAAGACTTCAGGCAGCTCCCTGCCTGCTGGGCCCGTTGTTGCACACAGCCTTCTGCCTCCTGAGGTAGGCATGGCCAGCAAAGATGAACCCAGGCCCATTAGGCCCCATCCTTCTTGGGAGCCTGCAGTGTGTGCCAGCCCTTCATTTCAGCATCCCCAAGTGACCCTTGGCTGAGAGACATGGAACAGAGGTACTTATTATTTTCATTTCAGCTGCTAAACAATTTAAGTCCTTTACATTCAGTAACCTGAAATTGCTTTCCAACCCTCAAGAATTCCTGGAGAACCTGCCTCCTTTACCCAGGACCCTCCAGGTCTAAGTCCTAGCAACATACTGCCTTTAGTAATCAAATATTTTCTCTAACTCCATAATATTTTGATTCCCTTATCCTCCAGCACTATGTTGCAAACTATATTGGGAATTGCCTATCAGTTTCTCCCACAGCTTCTGGCAGAGTTGCTATGAGTTATCAGATGTGCTCTGGAAGGAAATCTGATTGTAAATAACAGCACAATATATCCCTAACTTCAAAGACACAGATCCCTACTCCAAAAAAGTATATCTCTAGATAGAGAGCTGACAACTCATCTTCCTGTTGCAAACCCCTGTATGTTTCCTGGAGAAGAAATACACCCATTTAGAAATTTTACTCACCAAAAGTATTTTAATAGTATTTTAATTTAGAATAAAAACCCTTGAAATATAATTAGCTTACATTTTTGGTTATCAGTTCATATAAGATGGTTAAGATTACTTTTTGGTATCAAGTTCTTTACTTAAGAAGAGCATCAGTTTCAGGCAGACCTTTCTTTTCAGCAAGTGAGGCGTTTTTGTAGTTTATTTTCCCTTATTGTAAAATTGAAAACTCCCATTCATATAATAGCTGGATGTGAATAGCATCAGTATAGGCACAACCAGCTCTGATAGTTACTGCTAAATACTGGTATTTTCTTTTTAGCTTGCGATAGATAGAACTGTCAGTACAATTTGCAGTACTTACAGTTTTTATATGATTTATTTTTTCTTTCAACTAAAATGATAGTTCTGTACAAACAGGTTTTGTATCTAGTGACTGCCTGCATTGATATCAGGGAAATTCTGAAAAAACTGGCAATTTGATCACTAAAAAGTCTCCTATTTCTTCTTTAACTTCTCTTGAGGATTAATTTCACTATTCAGCCTAAAAATTGTCCAGTATTATACATATATGAAGGCCATTTTTGCTGGTGTGACAGAGCTGTATTTGAAGTATCATCCCACTTCCAGGCTGAAATTTGTTTAGGAGAAAACAGGAGAGCAGCCCTTCCCCCAGTAAAGCCAGGCTGTGTTTTGTGACCATCGTAAGGCAGGTGTCCTTCCCGCTGGTCCAGACAGGTTGGCAAGAAAGATCCTTGCATTTATGAATATGGTTGAAAACCCCTAACATGTATTTTGCTCTGAGAGACAACAATTTTACCTGCCAGGGCATTCACATGGACACCTGCCCGTCATTACACGGAGATGACTTTGCTGGTCAAGACAACATTTTCACAGCATGGATCAAAACAATTTTCAGTTTGGCTACCAAAGCAATTTCCACTTTTTTTTTTTGTGACTGCTTCTTCCTGGAGAGTGTTTGATTTGCTCCACAAGGACAGCAAAGCTACTTAATGCTCGCACACAGCAAACAAGAGAAGGTGTCTGTCTTTCTCACACCCCTCCTTGGGCAAGTTTGAAGGCTTCTGCCTCAGTCCTGCACGAGGCCAACAAACACGGGGCACACTCTGCCTGTGCAGGGACTTTCATGAGCAGGGCCAGACTGGGACATCTGCTACTGGGTACCTTCTCAGTGGAAATTTAACACACGCCGGCACAACAGTGCTTGGAAGAGCTCCTGCAGGCTGCAAGGAAAGTAGGAGTCTCTCCTACACTGTGATTTTGCATGCCATGACTGAATTCCAAATCACCCAGAGTTTTGATGCCAATCTATGCATGGCTCCTCTGTATGGTCACTATTCCAAGAACACTGTTTTCAGTATTTTCAGCCTCTACTGGTGTATTATAACATAAACAGGAGAGGAAGAGGTGTTTGGTGAGACAGATGGAAACAAAAGTTTCAGCAATAACTCCCTGCCCTGGGTCACTGAGTTTGCAGGTCATGACCTTTCCTCCCGTCTGTCTCTTGCTGGAGCATCTTTTTTCATGGTTTTCTTTGCATCATGTCAAGCAAAGGAAATTCAGATTCCTCTCCCCAGACACTCCAGTTCCTGCACTTTCTGCAGCCCAGAAGCCCCCTGTGGCACATACACTGCTGCTCTCAGAGTGGTACCACCTCTCTGGAGGCTCCCACATGCCCCAGTAAGCAGTGATCAAGCAGAACATTAAAGTACATTATATACAACTTTCTAAATGAGTTGTGGTTTGATTGTAATGTGATATGCTGTACTTACACTTTTGCTATGAGATGGCATCCATGTGGCTAAGAAACTTCAGATATTTTTCCAAGGTGAAATGGTTAGTCCACTAAATCTCACTGAAAAATCTCAGGTAATTCTCACTGAAAATGGGCAAAGCATAAAATCAACTTGTCTACCGTGTCTTTTCAAGATACAGCTTACAGCGGATAAAACCAAGATACAGCTCTTTCCTTGGCTACTTTGTTGCCTATAATCAAAAGAGAAAACGTCCCTAGCAACAGTGTTAGAATAGTTAAGTAAAAAGCAGACCTTTATTTGGAGGCTTGTAGGTCTCCCAGTGGTGATGGGGCACACCCCACACTGGATTTCCACGATTTTATAAGGTTAACTAATCAGGATATCTAACAGGTACATCCAGTAGGAGATTCAGTTGCCCCAGTAACCCACTCCTGGGTCAACCCCTTGGAGTTGGTCCAAGGGCTTCTTTTCCTCACTTTTTGTTATGACTTCTAGATTCTGGTTGGAAAACAAAATGTTCTTTTTACAGGTTCTCTTCCTGACAATAAGACTATACAATATTTCAGGAATGTGTTTAGAAGATCAGCTCAAGGGTAGGAAGCACACTAGAGATAATTAAGGAGACATATAAATATGTAATAGTAGTTTACAGAGCTATGAATACATGAAAAATGTGTAAAAAAGCAAAAATCCTTTTGTCATCAACTTCACCTTTTGTTTATCATGTAATACTTTAAGTTTTCCAGCAGATGAACTTAGGCAAAGAAGTGAAATGAAGTAGTTACCCTTTCTCTGATGCTTTTGCAATTTCTCCTCAATCTGGGAACTTGTTGGAGTAAATGAATGTTCTCTCTGCGGATTCTCAGAACACAGAGTACCAGTTCCCCATATTCCTCATCCATATAACAGTACAGGAGAACCAGCACAGGAATACTGGAGTCTACTTTCAATATGGGCTAGAAACGATTTAACACCGACTCTGAACTCCAACACACATCCAGTGTAAGTGGTAGGAAGACACACCATGTCAATCACAATGCCTGCTGAAACAGCAGAATCTGGGATTATATATACATCAACAAGTATTTCTTCAAGATTGTAGTTAAAATTCACAATAGATTGGCATAAATGAGCATTGCTCTTCTGAGGTGTCCCACCTAATTCCAGACTGCATCCAGAAGCCATGTTTATATACCCTCTTTGCAGAGGAAAGCCTGAACTCGAGAAGAAAAATTTACTTTCTTTATAACACACTACAAAATCTTTTTGTGAATCATCACCATCAGCTGTAAATTTAAATTCCAAACAAAATCATAAGAAAAAAAGAAAATATGGTAAATGCTACTTGAGTACAGGAAAATGTACTTCAGGGCATGGAAATTATAGTAGCTCAGATGCCATGAGGTCAAGTGTCAATCTGTAAGTTTTACTTGTACCAGGTTAATGAAGCATCTGTGGTGCTTGCCCAGACTCACTTTTCTTATCACCAATTTATCAGCTGTAGCATTCTAGACAAAAAAAAAAAAAAAAAGCCTAAGAAATTCTGTTAATACTTCTTTTTCACACTACTATTGTAATCTATGTTTATTTAAGTGGTGTTCCTTATTTTTGTCATTTTCCCTGCAGCTTGGAGAACAGGTGTTCACATATAGCTCCAAGCTGTCAAAAATAAAACTGGCAATGACTTTAACAGACACAGGGCTGAGGAAATACAACAAAGTTGTGATTTTGAAAAATTAAATGCCACAGAGACTACATCATTGTTAGACTACATCATGGTTGCCCAGAGGATATTTTACTTTAGATTTAATCATAAACACAAGATGGGATTGTGGTTATGGTGGGATTGATAGTGGAGAGCTGGACTTCAGTTCTCTTGTCTTGCATTTCTTTGCAAACCTAAGGAAAACACAATGCATCAGAACCTGTCAAGATTCCTTTTGATCCCTCTCCTGAGCTCAAATTAGGGGAACACTTACTCTAGGGAAACCACTTAGATAGCCTGCTGGGGAAACACCATATCCTTATGTAGCATTTTTCCACTTTGCCCTTCTGACTGGATAAAATCGACCTATGGGGTGAGTTTCTATCACTTATTTTCTCATTGAGCAGCAATAGAAATTTACTTTTGGCTCATACAGCTTGGGAATTTCAGCCCTTCTGCTCAGAAGTAGCAAAGCAGTAATTGCACAAATCTACCAGGGAGCTGCCTAAATCAGTCCCAGAAAAGGCCAGCACGTGGAACTTCACTCAGCTCCTCCACAGAGAAGGAAAACCTCTCACCACTGCCATGCTCCTGGAGAGATGGATTTATGTGCTTTATGTTTGGAGTTGTGTTTCTGTATTCTGTGTATATTGTATGTATATATCTGTGTGCAACGCCTGTAAGAGTCAAAAGCAAGAATAGTGAGGTTCCAACTGAAAAGTGGCACTGAAACAATTCAGAAAACTGGAAGTGGGAGGTTTTGTTTCTCATCAGCTGCAGGAAGCAGTCAGAAGCTGCTGATGCTGAAATGTGCCAAGGAAAGAAGTATACTGAACTCCTAATTGGAATCATCACTTACCATCACATACCTGTGCTAACAAAAACATAAAGGAAATGTGGCAACTGCCTAACACCACACTGGCAATTCCACAGTGAGCCATCATCCAGGGAAAGTAAGACATGCACTGCAGAAACTGACTGAGAATGTCTTTTTTAACCTCAGAAATGAGGACACAACCTGCTCTTCCTGGCTAATTAGAAGTGATTAGCTCTTAAATTAATACACATACTGCACACAGACACCCTTGTGCCTTGAAGATGGGACCATACCAGACCTAAACCAGTGAATTCTTACAGTCACCTGTGATGGGCTTTGCAGAATGCTCTGTTATTCTGACTGAATTCCCACTTTCACAACAAGCCCTAGAAAATGAATGAACCAACACCGTGCTTATCAGCTGAACACCATTCACACCCTTATGCTGCCACGGCAATACAAAGGACCACCAAGGCAGTGCAGCGACTTAAAATGCTCTCCCATAGAACCCCATACAGTCAAAAAAATCCATATAATCTAACAACCTCTGGAAACAGGGACAAACTGCGAGACTCTGAAGGCAAACAATAGAGACAAATCAGTTACAGCAGGGAATCACAGATGAAATACAAAGGTAATTAAAACCCCTGCTCCTACCCCTGCTGCATCTCACCCCCATGTTGCTTTTTTTTCCCTTTTACAATATATCTAATCTTTTACACAGTAAAGTAAAATAATGAAGCTCAGGACAAAAATTCCTTGCTAGGAAAAGGAGTATTTGCTCTTTTGGAGCACAAATTGCTAATTTTTAGGGTTACAATCTCTGTTGTCTCTTAATTGTGTGTAAAAGCCAAAATTAACTGCCAATATACAAAGAGGGAAAGGAAAACTAAATCTTAGATCTCGATAGTTCATGTAATCAAATCCTATTTTGTATATTGTCTAAACTCTGAAACACCCCAGCTTTATAAACTGAGTTGCCCATAGTGTGAAAAAAAAAAATAGACAAATATTTTGTCTCTTCTCTCAATTTTGAATATCAAATCATATTATTGATGTGCACTTTGTAACTTCAGCGTATGTTAAGTACAAAACCTGCCACAGTGAGACCTGTTTCCAAGGGCTGGCAAACAAAATCTGAAACTACTAATAACTGAAAACTTTGAAAATACTGGGAAAATACTCTGTGATGATGGAAAAAATTATGTTCTCAGAAAAGAAAAACACAAAGTTGACCATTGTCCACTTCAAGTTAAGAACCAGTACTGTCACTTTGCCCCCTCCCTTTCTTTTTTGCCTTTTTTTTCCTTTTTGGTTATATATATTTTTCCGTTTTCTCTGTGATGTTTAAACAATAGTTCATTTTACCAAGATACATATATATATATATATATATATATCAGTATTGTGTGGACTTGCATCGCTTGTGCCATGGTACCACTGACATGCCAGCATCATGTGCTATATGTCAGGCATATATATGTCATGTCCAAGAAGCCATTATCGCCTATTTTACATTCGTCTAACAAGTACCGTCACAACTTCTGCTCCACAACACACTATGGGTCATCACCATATTGACCCCTCCCATATCAAATATCTGCAGACTAACACGAAAGTGAAAACCTCACGAGATACAGCTATTTTTAAAAGACTAAACATTCAAGACTATGTATTTCCTCATATTTATTTTTTAACTGTATTTTTCTAAAACATATTAAAATAGAAAAGATGTTCATCTGATTCATACAAAGAAAATACCAATAATAAAATAAGTAATAAAATACTGAAAATATATGAAAGCACCAAAACATTAAAATATTCATATTGGCAAAGACTCTAAGAATATATTTCTGGCAATTTTACAATAAAGTGCTATTCAATCCACTCAAATTAAGGAATTGGCATTTTAATAGCATGGTTATTATCACCTTAAGGTTACAAATTACTTTGTTACTTTTCTCACTAAGACAACAACCCATTTTGTTGGAAGCAAAGCATTTGAGTTGCATGCACATAAAAATAACCCAAGTAACAGCTTAATTATAAGCAGTTAACAATATAAATTGCCAACTCATTGGGAATACAAAACACTGAGAAACAAACTAGGCAGAAATGAGATTAGTGAAAAATTAAGAAAATGCAGATGTGTTAAACCATTGCATAAATTAAGAAATGACAGAAGACTGTGCACCAAACATTTCCTTAGCTTTGCTTTCTACATATTTTTTCAGTAATCATATTGCTGGCTTTATTAGTTAATCTGTTTCTTAATGCATTATTTTGAACTGCCCTTTCCTATTTCCTAGAAATAATCCTACACCACCAACACACCGTAAGCAAAAAGACAGAAGTAGAGTATGACCTTTATTTTTCCTTAATAATCACTTCTCATCTATTGAAGTCAGCAGACAAAACTAATAAATCTGTTACAAAGCCAATTAATTCAAGTAACATAATTATTTTAAACTTTTAAATCTCTTAATGAGTGAAAATTTTAAATGTATGAAAGATACCGTCAGTCTCCTTTTAAGTTTTTATCATTTTAATATACATATTTACAGCAATGAGTACAAAGAATCCTTGTTAGCAAAGTTCTTTCTAGCTTCATACACCATTTCCACAACAATTTCTGTGAAATGGCAGATATAATACTTTTATGTTGCCTTCAAGTGTATTTAATCTTCCTGATTTGACGTGCTTTTTTCATAATTTCATACGTAATTTAACCATATTGCACAACTCAGAGAAAGTTCTTACCATGACTATTTAACAGCCTTTTTATGAACCAATAATAGGCCATCACAGTAAAAGAGTCAACTCCTGCACTCCTTCTTTAATTAGAATACAGGTCACTTTAAAAAACAAATATTATGAATAGTGTCTTGCCTTGTGTGTATGTTACTTGGTAAGAAATGTTTACAATAACTTTTCATTTAGAAGAAGCACAAAAATAAGGAATTTAACTAATGAAAGCAATGAGCCTGAATTATTAAAATAATTACTAACAACAAATATATTCTTTTATGTGCATGTACATACACAGATTATATAAAAAATCCGCCTCTACTACATAATTTCTGTAAATTTTCCTGGATGAACAGATTAACCTTAGAATACACTAAGTTGACTGCTTGCATCTTCTATGAGAGTAATTCAGAATATAAGAAGGAATATGATGAAAAGAAATGAAACATTTTATTTAAAGTAGTTGAAAGAGGAAAAAAAAGCTAAACAGTCTTAAATAACATTGTATTTGGTTTCCTCCTTCCAGTTCAGTAGTTTTTATTGAGTTGTACAGTGAAAATAGGTCCTAGCTTTAACACCTTCCTCATGCCCTATTGTAAGTGTCAACTTAGACAGTAATTTCAATAATTTCGTCTGCTGGTCATTCATTTCTTCTCTCTCTTTTTTCCCAGTAAGCTGTTCCTTGTTCATTGCTGTAGGCTCACAAACCTCATTTTGGCAGTTCCAGAATCCAAGTGCAGCACTGCAATCCTTTTTTCTTCAACCAACCATGATAGGCAGCAGCACATCCAGGGCACAGCAATTCCTTTCAGCTTCTCTGGGCATTCGCCAGGTAGAAGCAGAAGGCAGCAACAGTAACTGATAGCAATGATAAAACAACTGACAACTGCTGGAACCAGAGGCAGCGATTCATCTGCTCTTCAAGTCTTTTATTAATCTGCAGTAAATGAGTTAGCTGAAAATAGAACAGTTTCATTAAGTTAGAATTACTGCACTTGAAAGTGCTTGGCAATTTTGAGTTATTTTGGCAATAAGTGTAAGCACAGAAAAGAAAAAAGCCTTCTCACAGTGGTCTCTCAGCAAAACCTCTTCTATCACTACACACTTTGGGAATCTGTTCCACTAAAGGAGCTTCAAATCTTAAGTTATGGATAACTAATATGGCCTGCATCAAGCAGGTGACATCTTTACACTGAGAAGCAAATGATGCCACTGATGCTCATTGATATGCCAAATCTGTATATACACAAGAAGAATGAGCAAACTGCATTGAAAAGTAGTATTTTATTAAATCATTATCATTAAAAAAATAATTAAAATCACTATCACTCATGTAGTGAGTTTCAATTGCTGAGATGTTCAAGTTGTAGAATTTACAAAATTCCAAAAAGGTTCAGTAAAAACTCTTTTAAGCTCTAGCATATTCTATAATTTTATTGAATATTCAGCACAAAGGAATACATTATTACCTGTATATGTAAATCTTCATTAGTTTTTGCTGGAATATTAAATGCATTGTCTTTTAATGTCAGAGAAGAAGGCTTACTACTTTCTATGACATGACACCTCAGCCTGTGAAAAGGGAACAAGAACACACACCAAAAATCACAAATTTAATGCAGCATTGTATAACTAACAGTAAGCAATCCTTCTAAAGTGGATAAAATACTCACACATTTAAAATTTAAGAGACAATAATTATAATTACACTACATTTAGTCTAGGTTTAAGAAAAAGTAAAGGTCAGGTTTGTATTCATCAGTAACTAATGTACACAGCACACTTGTAATCAAATAATCTCTCTCTATTGTTTCAGGCTCAGTCTTAAAAAAACACCAAACAAACGAATTGCGACATTTACAAAAGGAGGCTTAAGGCCATTCACATGACGTAGATTTTATTCAAAAGGGAAGTAAGGGATAAGCACTTGAAGCAAACGCAGAGCAAGACCTAGGCATCAAGACTCACAAAATACTTTTTCCACATTAGTTTTGGCCACGAGGAGGTAAAGGCAGATCTAAAAAAAAAAAAAGTAGCCCCCAAAAACCCCAAAGAAAAGCCCCAGGAACAATCTAAGGCAAAAAAATCAGGCAAAACTGCAGTGAACTTTTCCTAGATGTGTTCAATGATACAACCCAGTGTGACTGGATGAGGGAGAAGAGTAACAGGTGCATTTAAAAAAGTTTATGGGGAAATGTATTTTTCTAGTAATACTTCTTCATCACTAAATATTGAAAATACACGTATGAACATGTGATAGGTTTTACAGAAATTTCATACAAAATTCTGATTTCCCCTAGTAGAAAGGGAATACTTTTAATATTGTCTAGAAAAGTTTTGCATTTAATACATCTGTTTTCCTTGATTGCTTCCCTCTAGAAAACTCAAGTGATAAATCCTTTTTAAAAAACCAAGCCCCCTATTGTTCATGTGTATTGTCATGTGCATTTATATTTTTTCCACTTAACTCTTAAACAGAACAAGAACAAGAACAACAACCAAAAAAGAAGAGTATGTGCAGAATACTATGATATTTTATACATTAAACCCACATCTAATCAGTTAGAGCAAAAGTTTCAGCAATGTGTTTTGGTCAGTAAGCACACAAGTGGGTTTGGAGAATCCTTCATCGATTATGATATGCAAGTGCTATAAATCAGCTAAATAATAAGAGCTGAAAAAAAACAAACCCTGTTAACAGAAAACCATATGCTCACCTATGTTCCATCACTTTGGTCCTAGGGACTTCTTTCCAAAACTGAGTCAGTTCTGGTACACCTGCTCCAGAAGACTGGTCCATTTCTGCTGCCATTATAAGGAAACGATCCTGCAGAGAAGCTGCAAAACCTGCTCTCCAGGAAAGAAAAAAAAAAAAAAGCAACAGTGTGCTTTGATAAAATGTCAGTATTACAAGGAGCAGAAAAGCATTCTGAACAAAAGTGCCATAAAATGAGACCTTGTTTATTGCAGGACACCAGACACTGACTTGCTAGAAATAAAAATTAGGACGTCATTCTCTAAAGCCCAATAATTCTGATTACAGTTTTCCCAAAATTCATTCTAACAGCACTAGTTTCACCTGAATTGCTCCAACACAATCCAAAATTTTGTAAAGAATGTATTCTCCAGCAAATTTACCTGTCCCTTGCAACCGTTTAGGAAACTGATTTACTGCAGATAAACTTCCACTGTAATAATGAACAGAAAAAACAACTGCCACTCAGATTTTTTGTTTTTTAAGACAAGAAACAGAATTGGCTGCAGACAACAGCTGCTTATGCCTGAGTGGAGTAGTAATCAGTACAGGCAGTTACTCAAATGTTTTCTGACATCCATGTTTTTTTAACAAAGAGTAACATTCCCATACAAGAGTCAAGTAGACGTGGGTATCAGTCAGTCTGACACACCAGTAAACATATGCAACCATCAGTGTCTAGAGCATCAGTCTAGTAATACAACTTACCCAGATTTCTTACAAATCCTTTTTTAAATTTCTACTTACCACCATGAAGAGACACTATTATATCTAATGATGTGCCAGGTTCACAGCTGCTGTTACTGGGTTTAACCCTGTATTTTTCAGGAGCAGTTGTTCTCACCTATAAACAAAAAATACGAAGGATACAATAAGTGCGTGTACAAACTGCAACTGCTTCACAACTTCTCTCATTCTGTAATAACTAAATCCCCAAAAGCTTGTGTATTAAGAGACGTCTCTAAAATACATCATTTTGTAGGCATAATGACTCTTGCATATACCTTTTTCCTCCCTTTCAACTGCTTGTATCCTTTGTTTTCTTGCATTTGCTATTTTTCTTTAGCATACATATTTTAAAACAGTCAAGAACGTTATAATTTTAATGATTATTTGATTACAAGGAAAATATGAAAACTTCCATTATTCCAATGTGCAGAGAATGCAAAAAAAGGGAAAAAACCCACAAAGATGAAAGTAAACTCAGTGTTTCTGAAGCAAATATAACTGTATGAATTCCTTTGATGGTACATTTGCAGATGGATCTGCAGCATTTTGGAGCGTTACTAACTTGAATCCAGCCAATATTTAAAAAGAAAAAAATCTAAAAAGATGACTTCTCATTGCTTGAGCCTTTCTTTTTCAGGAAGTATTACTCTCTCACTAAAAAACTAACCATCACTTTAGCTCTCTTTTAGACAGTGCTTCAAAAATTTGTAATAATTATCCCCTTTGAGGTGGTACATAGTAGGCATAAATTCAGCCAGATTTCTTTGATCTGCCTCAAACATAAAAATACAATTAAAAAAAACTGCCTGCAAAGTGGATTAAATAGGATTTCTTCCTCCTTACACAAAACTAGAAAAAGTCACACATTAGTAAAAGTAAATCAGGCCACACATAAAATACTTACTTTAAAAGCCACTACATTTTTAGTGACGTTTGTGAGAACTATCAAACATTTTTTCTCTCCAGTTTCTTTGGATCCAAAATACAGCTCTTCTGCTGGGCTAATAGGAAATTTAGAAAGAATTAGTTTCTTCAGATTATCTTTACAACATAACATAGAAAAAACCTAACCACACCTCCAGGAAAATAAAATACTTTCTACCCTACAGCTACAGTCAGCATAAACAGATTTTCATCAAAAAAAGCTGTGAAAACAAAAAGCAGAAATTTTGTAGTGAAGCTCAGAGTTGACTCATGACAAGCGGAACCAGCTGCCTCAGCTGATTACTGCCCTTGACTTCTGCCCTCTGTAACAGCAGGAACAGTCAACAGATATATGGAGTCAGCTACTGCATCTCTGGGCAGTGTGTTAAGGGAAAACATCATTGATTTTAATTTATGCTCATTTTAAGGAATAAAAGGTGTCACAGACAAGGAGTAATTTCCACCTCAAACATCGATCCTTGTAATGGATAGAGTGCACACAAAAAGGAAGGCAGATATCTACAAGTGGCAATCATTTCAACCACTACAGCTAAATTCACTTGTACGTATGAGTCAGTCTTCACGTATGTGTGGTGTCACATGCATAAATATAGTTGTTTTTAATATTCTTGTGCAATTAAGAGAGTCATGCATTACCTCTTAAACCACATCAAACTAACACAACTCATTTTGGATAAGCATTCAAATGAACACTAGTAGGTAAAAAGTAGGGCATGCTCATATAATACAGGTTGAAAGGAAACTTGAGTAGCAAGTGAAGAACTTTTCTTTCATTACGTCATGAGCAGCACGCAAAGAACTGCTGTACTACTCCATATACTACAGGACTGCATATTCTTTTTCAAAACACGTGACTGTTTTCCCATGTCCTCTTTTTAGAATGCCAATTTCATGTTAGTTCGACTTCCTCTCCAAAAGACCTCCTTTCATAGTACCAATCCTTCTCTCTTCTCTCACTCAAACCATTGTATGAGCTGAGAAGAAAAGCCCCTGGTGCTGTAAGGCAAGGCTGAACACACACATGCCGGAAGCAGATTCCAGTGGTGACTGTGATGTTGGGGTGCTGATGTTTTACAACGCATTAGTCAGTCCACGTGACAAGACTACTTCTTTTGTGGTGGGGAAGAAGGAAGTGTGCCAATTAAGGTAGAAACCAAAAATCGGATAGGTTTAAAACAGCTTCATAGGATAATTCTCTCTCATTCTCCTCTCAGTAATTTTTCATTTCCAAATTCTCAACTTAAGTAACCAGGGCTAGGGAAGGATTGTAGCTGCAACAGATTTTAGCCATGGTAATACTGTCCCTACTGCAGTTGTGCGTAATATCGTTTGCAAGACAACATTAACTAGCATCAAAACAAGCCACAAATAGACATCAAGGGAAGGAAGATTCTGCCACAGCCATTCTGATCTTTCTTGTTCTACCAACTGTGGCCATTGATCAAAGAGGGTGGAAAAAAAAAAAAAAGGCTTGAGGGCCACCACTGTATGGCTCTTGTCTGTGCAATCAAGTTCCACAGTGTTGGGAGGGGAGGGGGTGTAGCTATTACAAGGGTGGGTTGTGTAAACAAACACCCAAGCCTTATAATTTTTACAGAAGCACAAACTTCTTTACTCTGATGTGTGTGACACAACCAGCTCGTACTAGAAAGTCTCATACCACAATACACATCACAAGCTGCTCTTCTGCCAGACAGTGCAAGGTAACTGCTGCTTTTTGTCTGACCAAACAAATTCATTTATCGAGGAGAAGGTCAGAGGCAGCCTTTCATTCATACAAGGCATATACAACAGTGGTCTAAATGAGGGAGACAGCTGACTCGTGAGCATGACTACGAATACAAAAAACAAAAGAGCACAAGAACCCAGCTCTGGTCCATGATTTTATGGTGCCAAAGCTGCAGTACCTCAATTGCCTGGTCAGGCTCCAGGCTCCTCCTTTCAGAGGGCAGTGCTGGGAGAGCAGCAGGGGTGCAAGTTAATCATGGTGGCAGAGCTTATGGTCTCTGTGAGAGGTGCCTATAACTGGTTTATAAATGGCACTATATATCATTGAACTAAGTTGATTGAACCAATGTCCCAAAAAATCAGGAAAATGGAAACTAGTTTATATAGAGGTAGAGCATTAAGAAAGAGCTACAGCTGCACTCAGGAGTTTAAAAAACAAACCAAACAAACAGCAAGGACAATGGAGACACCAGTATTTTATTTTCCATGACAGCAAGACTACAAGTATTAACACCTCAATACTTGACTAAGTTTACTCTTCCATGTGTTGCAGTTCATGTAAGCTACTTCTATTCAAAGGCAGTCTGAAGTATTTTAATAGAAAAAAATGTACAGTTTCTGAGGGGTGGTTTTGCTTGTTTGGATTCTTTTTTGTTGTCTGCTTATAATTTTTCCCCATTTTTCTTAAAATTAATAAGCGGATGAAAAACACATCTACATTTGTCATTGTCCAGAAAATTTTTAACATTCTTTGATAATCACAATTCTGCAGTCTATGCCTTTGTCTTGCCATACAAGAAACTAAGGCTATACAGAGGAGGTTTTCCATTTCAAAATTAGGAAAAATTTACACATACAAAATATTTTTATGCTAATGAGCATGTCATTATTCAAATTCATTCCAAAACTAATTACAGCACTTAAAAAGTTAGCTAAAAAATTACCTAAAAATTAGATATTTTCTTCATTCATCTAATAGCAAACTGAAAGTGAAAATAAAAGTTAACATCTAAATCAAGTTCTAAACAAGCATCTTAATCTAAAAGGCAGTGAAAAGAAACAGTGGTATTGGCTAATTGATTTCTTTTTCCTAGTTTAATGATAAAAAGCAAATTAACTGCAAGATGTAGCATCTTAGATGACAAAACCTTCTGGGTTAATATGTCATTTACACAGAGCCCTTTCCACACAAAATAAATTGGACCCATTAAGTTTAACTGGTGCAAACTATGATTGTAGGCTTTTATACCATCATAAGCTAAAAGAATTCAAGCAAAACTGAACCATGAAAGCTGTCTTGATAAAACATTGGGTTTTTTAAACCAGTGCAATCAAACAATGTCAAACCACTGCTCTCATTATAGATAAGCAAAGGTTTAACTTAGTCAGATGGCTTCTCAATATAAACAGAACACTTCTACAATTCTATGGAATATACACCTATTAGTACAAAAAGTATGCCAATCTTTGGTGACACCAGAAGATTCACTAAAAGCTTGTAAAACCAGAAGTTTGTGAGCTTTGTAAAAATACTTCTTAAAAAGTTGTTTATAATTTCTTTTCCTCTAACAGTCTGAAAAAGGTTTATTTTGAACACCAACTAGTTCAATACTCAAGTGTCCAAGGCACATTGTAAAAAGAAAATTAAAGAAAATTATTACCTGATATGTAATAAAGGTCCTTTAAAAGTGGTTAATGCTTTCTTTGCATTTTTTGGTTTGACCTCTGTTTTGTCAGTTTCCTCTGATTTGGAAATTTGTTCTATAGAATTCATCTGAGTGAAAATGATAGTTACAATGATTAACTAGAAACCCAGATTACATGTTACAGAATCATGCAGGTATTTTAAAGATGAGGCTTATTTCAACAGTTTACATATTACAGACCAAACTTAAAATATATTCATTCCCTGAAGCTGCATGAAGTCCACTGAATAAAATTATTTACTATAGAAGTTACATAACACATTAAACATACATGAAACGAAACTTGTTTTGGGCTTTTTTCCATGTATTTTCCTGATACCCAGGTTGGTTTATTAAAACTCCAGACACTCTAAGTTATAATCTTAGATATTAGAACTGCTATAAAGCACTGGTATTGTTAATCCACTACAAATCAAAATTAAATCAGATGCTCCAATAAAGTCACTGTTAGACTGAACAGAAAACATTAACAATTCCACACTTCATTGCATTGCAGGGTTGCTAAACATATCTTCATTGCTTTTAGATGAAACTCTGAAGTATTGCAGAACATAAACAAAACAATGCTGATTGAATTGGTCCTTTCAAAACTGCAGGTACATCTTACATTCTGAGGGTTTTCTTCTACAACAGTAACAAAATACATGCAAAACAGGGCAGGTGCTGGGGGTGTGCAGAAGACTGAAAGAATTAGTGACATCATGATTCCAGAACAGCTGGCTGAAGAGTCTGCTTAGCCTCCTTTTTATTCCACTTTTAATACACAGAAAAGACATGAAAAGAATTCAGTTCATGCAAGTTTGAGATATGGGAATGAAAGGAATACAAAACTTTATATAAAAAAGGCTCTATAAAAAGAAACCACACAGCAACCTTTTTTTTCATAATTATATAAAAGCAGTAGGAAAAGGTTCGTGTGTAAATACACTGCACTAGTTATGTGTTGGGCCTTGTTCTACATAAACTAACAGAAAAAAATGTTACTATAGAACACAGAGGTGGAGGCACCTACAGGATAGGCACTTACTAAACCAAGTCTATCACATATGATTCCCTGCACTGAAAAAAAATGAGTAGCACCTTGGTTACACTGTGTAAAAGTGAAGAGAGTTATTTGCTTATGGTATTTCAAGAGTAAAAAAACCAAAATACCTCAAGTAAGTAGAAAGCAAAAAAAGTCACCAAAGCAAATTAAAAAACCAACAAACACTGAGGCTTATTAAGCACCAAAGGCAACTCACACATTGAGCTGAAATTCTCCATGTTTCCATGTCTGAGGATCACAGCTTGAAAAATGTGCTACAAGCAAAACAAGCTACTGAGCCTAACCACGGTTATGTAATGTTTCCTTTTGACCCTAAGGTCAGTGAAATTATCTCTTTGTTTTTTTAAAAAGCTGGCCAAGTTGCAACTAACAGCTGGACTATGTGAGCTGCGCATTTCAAATTATTCTGGCAAACTTGGAACAGTAAATGAAACTGTATTCTACTCCATTAAACAGAAGTTTTGCAAAAGTCATATTCCAAAATTAATTATGGTAATAAAGTGGTGAATTTCAGACTTTTTTCTACTATTTTCAAGAGCAATATCCCCAGTTACTACCACTGCATATTCCCAAATATTGCTTCATATGAACTTGTGTGAAACAATGCCTGTATTTGTGGATAAACAACACTGCAGGAAGATTATGTTGCAAAACACGATTAATGGCGTAGGAATACAATTTCTCCTGAGAATAAATGAGAACATTTATACGTTGAGATTTTATCAATAATTTAAGAAAACAAATTAACATCCAGTAGAGTATAAATATTTAACTTAGTTTTTTTCTCATGTACATTCTGATTTAAGCATCTGAGCAAACTAGATATATTTCAAAATGTACACCACTAGATACTCCAAGACTAAAAATAAACCAACTGGAAAGACAACTGTTGAAAACAAAACAGAAACCTTTTTTCATTTTTCTGTACAATTCACTATATTCCAAGAGATAAACTAAATATTTGGTGCATTCTGAAACGTCAAACTTAACAGACCAAGGTCAAGGCTGAAACTGCAATCATAATTTTTCAGTTTTCTTGGGTTCTTTTGTCAAATTGGAAGACAGAAAAAACTGTTAAAAAACCCACAAAGACAAACAAGTAACAGAATTATATGCCTCTTGTCCCACTTTGTAACCATCTAGCTAGTCTTGCCTAAATCTTCAGTCAGATACCTTTTTCTGATTAAGATTTTGTGTTTCATTCAGCTCCCCAGTCTCCTTGGTGTCTGCATCCATCTCTTCTTTACTTTCATGCTCGTCTTCACTTGTAATGGGCCCATTTTCACATAATGGAGTTTGAAAATCATCATCAACCAATGGAGGATAACTGTACTTGAAAGAATCCTGAAAGATAAGGAGATTTATAAAAGACGAGTTATTTAAGAAGATGAGAAGTACCTTCTCTAGAATTTTTTAAATGCAAATACTGTCATTGTTTTTTATTTCACATTACTTTCATGTTTCATTTATCCATTTCAAGTTGCACCCCTGTACAGAAAGCTAAAACTAACAGTTTTCATTTTATCATCAATAGACAAATACAGTCATCCAATGAAGCCAGTACACTGTAACTATTATTTATATTCACAGCAGAACTGCAGATGCTGGTCTATCAAGGATCAGCATTCAGAGTGTTATTGCTGAAGTTCTCTTCTTAGCTCTAGAAAATGTGGTTTAAAACTTATGACAGCTATTTCTAAACGTATTCAAAAAGTGATAAACATCAGTTGTTCCTTGTGTGTTAGTTTCATAATGGCTAGTTTAACAAAAGGAAATAAACCCCAAAACCATGAAACAACTCCAAATAACCCCTGAAGTTTAATCTAAACTGTGGACTTTCCAACTTCCCCTTGTCCAAACCAATAAAAAGCCTTTTCACTCCCTTCCAGGATATGATGAAAAGTATATGACAAAGTGATCTTAATAGAGGGAAATTAATTTTCCTGCACACTTTACTTGGCCTTGTTAATCTATGCTGCTGGATAGCTTCAGCAGATGAACAAAATCTTAAAGTCTGGGACCTTGTCCCACTGATAACAGTCACAGTGCCTAAGTTTCAGTGACATGGGTATATCTACTAACAGGGTGAAAACCTCAGCCAAGTAAACAAGGCAGATTAATTCCATGCCTGATACAACCATTCTACAGACTTATGACTCTTTTTTGTAGCAGATCTAGAGAATTCATGCTACTATTTTCGGCAATTTGTAGAGGTGCCTTAATCATAGCAGTGATATTTTCTAAGATTACATGTACACAGTGGCCATGAAGTCATATGCAAGGTTAGTCATGTCTTAACTTCAGGCCATTGACCTATATAAGGTACTTCCAAGAAAACAATCTGTGGGCTATCAATTCAGATACCCAGGTGAAGAGCACAGCAGTTGCACACATTGTTCAATATTGCACCAGTTGAGAGAATCTTGATCAATGCATTCTTGTTAAATCCATCTCCTGACAAAGAAAGACTGAGCAAAACCAACAAATTAAACCCCTACTGTGTGCACATGTCTTGCATCAAAGTGCACACTGTATGTACAAAACTCTTGCAGAAAATATTACTGAAGAGGCAACAAATCTCCCTGGTCAGTCAGAAATGTGTGTGCCTTAGGAACAGGACTCTTCCATGTGGACTGATCCAATAGCTGGAAATGGCACAATGTGTGATACAACAGACAGGAAAGCCAGAAAACACTGAGTTAGCATACATGTATTACAAAATGAAAAATATTACCAAGTGGCTCTTGAGCACCTAACCCTGATTTTCCAGGCTGCGTAGCATTAGCTTGCTCCTAGATCTGCCTTGGGCAATTTTGACAAGATCTCCAAAACATACCTGCTATAAAGAAAGTGACCTCTGTGCACTGTGGACAATAACAACGCAAAGCCATTTACATGGTATGTAGCATGTATGGATTAACAATATGGTAATAGCCACAGCCAACAGACACTGATGAGGACTTGAATGGAACTTAGATCAAATTCGTATTTCAAAGTCTGCAAAATCTAAGTTTCTGTTTTCCAAAATTAGTTTTAATGCTTTTGATGCTCTGGAGACACCTTTGTCCCTTAGCAGTCTAAAATCAAGCACATAATATTCCTTCTTTCTCAGATGGCTGACACTCAATCAAAAGACTTCAAAGCTAAGGAAAGTTTCTGATTCATCTTTTGAGTGACCCTGAGACAGACTTAAAGTATACTTAAAGACAACTTCACTGAGACATTGAAGCTTCGAGGCTTCCAACAGTGACAAAGAACAGTTCTCTTAGTTAAGCAAAGTAATCACTGACTTCAAGTTCAACATTATTAATCCTATAGATTTTTTTGTTACTTACAGAACTGGTCTCTAACATTCCTCTGGAATACAAAGAACATAAGTGCAGTGGAATCTAGGTATCTCCCCAAATTAACTGGCCAAATTATCTGTTGTTTACATCTGGCAAGACCTAGCTCTGCAAAGTTGGATCCTAGTAGGGGACACAGCAGAAAGAAGATGAGACTTACAGCTACTGTATTGAATACAAAGGATGCACAGATATGCTGTGCTCTCCACTGGCATTACGTTTGTTGCAAATATGAAGATCTCTAACTAAACATGTGGAAATCAAATATGACAGAAAGAGAATTGCAAGGAGGCAAAAAAAAAAGAATTCCCTCACAAACAAAACCAAACACTCGAGAGAAAAATGGAAGGAATCAATTTGTACAAGTCAGGTACTGCATTTTTAAAAAGCCAGGCCTCACAGTACTAATAATGGTACTCTATCTACTTGCCTCAAGAGAAGCCAAGGTTAATCACAAAGAAAAGTTAAATTCTGAGAAAAGGTCATTAAATTGTTTGTTGCCTGGTCACTGAAAAACCTTGCTATCAGAGAGATGCAAAGATCCTGCTTTACTGTATATACTGAAGAAATCTTAAGAAAGATCCTGAGCACAATTTTGGAGTCTCAGTATTTGCTAATAGTGCTTCCAAATTACGACAGTTCTCAGCTTAAAAGCTCAAAACAGCCATTAAGTGAAACTCAGTAATTAGACAAAGCACGTGCTTGTTCAAAATACAGAGCTCTTAATATACAGAGATACAGTTGTTTTTCTGAAATTGTCAAAACCTCTGGAGTTCTTGTTAAGCAAATTTACTACTATTCTACAACTTTATTTCTGCCACTGCAACTTCCTACCCCAGACAAAAGATTTAGATAAGTTGCCTCCATAATTCTGAGACTTGTTAATGCTCTCAAAAGATGCGCAACATCAAGCCAGCTTGATCAACAATCAGTAACCAGCAATGAGACCTTTCAGGCCCAAGGCAGGATTAGAGATAACTCTAAGATTGCATGTTCTATCAGATGCTTTAGAAGGGTATTTACGAAAACCACAAGTTCTTTCTTTAAAGACATAATGAACTATTAGGTAAGATAGTCTAAAAAGCAGACATGAGAGATATGTAACTTCCATGACGAAAAAAGTCTGCCCCTCTATTGCAACAATAGGACAATACTACAGGAGCCAGACCCAGAACCAATGCTAAACAATATTCAATTGCTTACTGAAGCCACTGCAGACATCATCAGCCCTTCCCTCAATGCCTACTGCTGAAATTCAGCAATTTCAGCATTTTTCCAGATGAGAAAATTCTTACGTGAGACTGGGCTGATAGGGCAGCAAGTTTCTTTGGAGAAAAAGGGTATCTTTTCTCAAGAGTCTCATGCAAAAGCACTTTTTAAAGGGTGTTCATCTCAGTCAGATAAAAATCAAAGTAACATTCTTTATGTTCCCCAGACAAGTTCTGGCCACAATAACACTACCTGAATTCATACACAAAGGAACATGGTCTCCCCTACTATTGCTGAAACACAGCCCTCCTTTTCTCCATATTGTTACTGCCATAACACCAAAAGTGCTTCAGAAAAGAAAAGGTAGCAAAAGAACAATTAAAGGTAACTCCCCTGTAATGGGCTTATTCTACTACCATAAATGGCCTAAAAACATTTTAAAGCATCATTTTTTCTACAAATTTATTATAAAGATTATGCAATGCTGATCTACTAGCTTTGTGGAAAAAGTGAAACCTGTTGTGCAAGATGCTTGTGCTGTTCCACTGTTTAGATTGCAGTGGAACTGGATTCTGGTTCTGTTAAACTGATGCTGCTTGTACCACTTTGGAGCTCTACTATATTCTTTGAATCTTCTACAGCCCTGTCTTAAAATTCAGCCCTAGAGACAACAAACGAAAAATAGCTACAGTATAACTGTCTTTAGTGAAACATAGCTTTGGAGCAGGACTAGAACTCTCAGAGGACCATGAAACCTACTTTCTGTTCATAGAACTTGTTTCATAAACAAACACCACGTCTAATTCATCAGCAAGGGAGAAAAGTACAAGGAAGAATGACACTTAAAACAGAGAATTTTTCTTAAAGGTCTGAAAAACTAAGTGGTTTCCAGTGACTTACATGGGGATGAATGATTCAGAAAAAATAGTTCTGTACTTAAGAGTGCAGATACCAAATTCTCATGAAGTTAACCTGTTTTATATTACTGTGATTTTAAAATTATCATTGGCAAAACAATTTCAAGAAATCTCACTTTTATGAAGTGGAGATTCTCCCTCCACCCCACATATAGGATTTCTAGAAGTGTCTTAATCTATCACAACAGGAACATGAAATGTTATTATACTTACTGTTCCACCCATGTGAGGTGGCAGATACTCTCCACTGATGTACTCCTGAACGTCACTCTTGTTTGTGAACTTTAACATGCTTACTGCTTCTGGGCCAAGCCAACCCTTCACGATTTTAAAAGCAGCTTTAGAAAACAAAACGAAACACCAAGCAAAACAAAAGGTACACGTTGTCAGGAAGGGAGGTTTGTTATTTTGTTTCTTTTTGTAGGTTCTTTTCAGTGTATTGGTAGACCATATATAACTAACACAAGTGAGTGACATCCCTGAAGATATAGCAGAACCTGCTCTGAAAGTATTATAACTGGGATAAACAGCACAAGGAAAAGAAAGTATTATTTACAGAACATATGGAAAGAGTGCCTTTGATTTATTAACTGACAACTCTGCTGTCTTGGAATTTAGCCCTTGAAGTACTGAGCATATAAAACCAATTGTATTTCCAAAACTGAGTGAGGGAGGTTGGGAAAGATACCTATAAACTCTTTTTAGTTGAAATATTTTGCTGATTTAAAGGCTATATGTTTAGATCTACAAAACATTTACAAAGATCATTGTTATTTCAGTGACAGAAAAACATGAATATGCAGGAAAATATAAAGCCAGCATAAAACCATGTATTCATATGGCAACTGTATAGGAATAGCATATTTACCCTGTACGTTATAGTTACAGATAATTATTGAAGTACCTATATCAAAACAAATGGAACCACAGTGCCCAGTGTCAGGCACCTATCTTAAACCAGTATTTAGTGTATTCTAGTTTTTAGCTGGTTACCATCACTGTTCATAATAGGTTTCCTGAAAGGATTTTAGTTAGACGTATTCAAGGAATAGACTATTTTTCAAGGTCTCCCAACCTTTAAAAACAGGATGAGTACAGACTTCATGTAACGTATGATCCAAAATACAATGATAGAAGGAAAAATTAAAAGTATGCAGCCTTTAAACTGACAGATTTAAAAGATGTATGTTTAACAAACTCTATTATTCAGCTGTATCTACACAGAGCAGAAAAATATTTCCCATTTATGCCGCTAATTTTTAAAAGTTACCACAATCTGAAAATAAAAAAAAGAAACAACAACTTACCGTTCATTATCCATGGCATTTCAAATATTACTATCTTGGCTGGAAAGAAAAAAAAAATCTGAATACTAAGTGCTAGGTATTCCTGTTTAAGAGCAAGCACAACAATAATATTCATGTAAGAAGTAAATATTCACTTTTACAAACACCCATGTTCACTTCCCTATAAAAGCAATTTTGTACAAACCTATTGCTATTGTGCTATAGAAATATTAGCTGTTTGCTTGCACAACAGATAAAATTCCAAGTTATGTATTGTTTATTTACTTCCTAGGATATTACGTCTTTCTAACATATTGTTACTAATAAGTCATCTCCCAAATATGAGAAAGAAAGGCAGGATCTCAACCTGACCTAGAAAAGCAACTACTGAACAGAAGAAAGTTTAACAAGTTTATTCAGTACCTCCTACTTCACAAAGAAATAAATAATTCTTTGTATATCTATTTTTTCCAAATATTCTTTATTTTAGCATAGAAGTTTGAAAATACTTAAGTGTCCCAATTTTATTCTCTTGAATGTCAAAACAAGAAAAACACTGTTGTACTTGCCTTTAAGTTTGATATTTGATCAAAGCTTTGAACTTTGATCACCAAGCCGAAGTCTAATATTCAGTTTAAGTGGCTGCTGTACGTAATTTCAATATTCACAGACATTTTCACCTAAAATTAATCACTTATTTAAGATCAGCTAGCAAGAACTATGCAGTGTTTGCCTATGCATAAAAAAGTTAGCAGGCAAGTATGCAGGGTTTTCTAAGTATGCACATAATAGCAGCTTAGTCATTTTCAGAATAAACCAAATTTTCTACAGCCATTCATTCTTTCACCCCTACAGACTCCCAAAGGATAAAAGCTGTCATGAAAGTTTGTAAAGCTTCTATCCAAGTAACAAGGAGCAAAGGGAAACAGGCCAATACCATTCTATTATATGCTTATATTAATTTTTACTGTGTATAAACAATTAAATTATTACTTCACAAAAAGATGATTTTTGGTGAACATAAATTTTATTTACAATACACAGTTGTGCCAAGAACATCCTGACTCTGTGAGATTCACATGTTCCATGACATTACCCCAGAAAAACATGGAAAAATCCCTGTCTTCCCATCTTCTATCATATCATGAAATGCTCGTTATACAAGTCTACAAGGCTTAATATTTAATATACAACACTTACTGAGGAAGTTTGGGTAATAATCTGTAAAACAGTTGACAATAAACCGGACAAAATCCAAGTCCTAAAATAAAATCACAGCATAAATGCAAACCAAAACATTAAACTACAGGCTTAGTTAAGGCATTTTATAATATAACTATCTTGTGATATTTATTATCAACTATGTTCAAATTTTACACACACTACAAACATCATCAAAATCAAATGCCATCCTTTGTTCTCCATTAACTGCTGCAGGATTGTGGTCACACTTCCCTTTATGATCTAAGAAAGAAGTCAATAGACCTATGATCAGTGCTATAACTAAGATATCTAAACTACTGCAGAGTATTAACAGGATTTAAGATGTGCAGGAAAGACACAGGAAAAATAAGCCTTTAGCACTAGAGAAGCTTGACAGGTGGAAGAGCACTCAATATACTGAAATTTCCCTTCAGTAATTATCTTGCATACCATTCAATATACTACTGCACTCAGTATTATATTTCCAAAGGAAAAAAAAAACAAACATGTTTTCCTTCGAAGGAAATTGTAGGTTTTAGTATTAGTTGATGGCATGCAGAGAAACTGTGGGCAGAGACAGCACTCAAAAGAGCTGCTTTTATACCAGCCATGTTCAGGATGCCTCTATCCAACGAGCAACTGCACAGAAATAGTACAGTATCCTTTGCAAAATCCAGGTAAAATGGAACTGGCTACGTGGTAAAGGGCAAGGAAACCTGTTTTTATGAAACAGGTATTGAAATAAAGTAAGAGAGACCTTACCACAATAAGGTATTCAGATGGGAAGCACCTTCCCTAGTCCTTCTACCAGAAGTGACCACAACTACTGCTTTCAGAAATAGTACAGAACATTTCTGGTTGAGGATCCAAAGCCTGTCATAACAGTAAGAGTGGGGAAGGGGCTCCTAGGGTGATGTAAACACACTACTGAAACATTTGTAGACAGAGTTAAAAAAAACCAAAAAAACTAAGATGGTGCAAGAGGACTACCCACAACCTGAAAGCTTTTAAAGTGGCTTCAGCAACTAGAAACTAACTGAAAGCTTGACATCTTTACAGGCAGAAGGTGGCCTCTAATAGAAGCATTTATCTCAACTGTCTGTTGCTTGTACCAAATGCAATCTCTTTCATTTAACAGCATAAACACAGTGATAGATTAGAATTATTAGAATCTCCATTAATCAGGATGCTGCTCTCTATTCTGCTGCCTATCCAAAAGCAGCACTATCAGATAGCAGAAGGATAGAGCTGTTACTTTGATGGAAATCTGGAATTAGGTGCAGATTTCACAGACCATTCAATAACTGCATCTATCCTAGTTACCTGAACTGGTGCAACAAGCCATGAACTATCAGAATTATCTCCTGCATACTAGACATAAGAGTGATATAGTAGACGTCCATAGCAATGGAGCAAACAAATGAGGCATGCTCTGGAAAACAACTCAGAGATCCATGTTCTTTTTCTTTGAGGATAAAATTTATCAATTACTCCACATGGCTACAAACAGTCATTAAAAAAGTATTCTTGTTCTGTGATAAACATACCAACTTCAAAGCAAGACTGTACAATGGGACAGTTACAGACAGAACTTGAGATTTTGTCTCTGGGAGTCTCAAAGACACAGGGGGGAAAAAAACTGCTTCAGGAAACTCCATAAAACTCAAATCAAATTAGTCTCTCACATCAAGAAAAAATTATTATAATCCTTTACTCTTGTTATTTAAAGCTATGGCTCCAGTATTATCTTTGGGAGTATGGATAGACAGCTCTCACTGCACAGCTAAGAAAGCGCACCAACCTTGCAAAACAGAATCACACCATATTTATTTGTCTAAATACCTCCTCATAAGCTGGTGGCCCTATTCTGCAGAGTTGCAAGGTCCTAATACAACATTAATAATCTTGCCTATGCTAAGTATAAACAAGTTTTTGGAGTTGGGTTTCGGGGTGTTTTTTTTTACTTATATGTAAATTCATTCCTGCCATACCACAACCACAAAAAACCCACAAAGAATAAGATAAAAGTTTCAGCCATTCCTGTAAAAACAGGACAGCATGGCACTTGGTAAGAAAACTGTAATTATTCTATAGAAATACCTTTTGTTTTTTAACCTATAGACAATCTGTGAGATTTTTAGTTATTACATTAAATCAAGAAATATGTGCTGATAGGCAAGATCTCAACCTTGCAATCCAAACCAGCTTAGATTCAGCTCAGTCACCAAACTAAAAGCAAGTTTTCAACATGCTGCAGAAGACAATTTAATATGTAACAAAAAGTTCTGGAAACTGCTCATCTCATGGGAAAAAGCTCTACATAACTTAATCATTGAGATCAGTGATATTTAGATGACAAGGTCTGTACAGGGACTTCCCTTTTTCTAGGAACACAGGTTAAATAATTCCAAAAGCAATCAAGACAAGACAGTAAAAATACTTACTATGTGACTGATTCCAGTTTCAGCCATGTCAAACACTACTGTTAAGGGCTTTCCATGATCTCTCTTGGCATAATGTTCTAACCAAAAAGCGACCAGTTTCTTTTTGTCAAGTTGCTGTTTAGGATCTCTTGTATGATGTTTCACTTTGAACCAAACTTGAACAAAAACACACAAAAGTTGAAACGAAAGATCCAAGCTAACAGAAAACATCATGCAAATAACTATATAGGATGCACTGAAATGTATTAACATCTGAGTTGGTATTCTACATTTGTCCTAATTTTGTGACCACTGAACAGCCAGAAAAACAAATGCACACCCCTTCACAGACCCCACTTTCCTAACTCTTTTTTTTTATTGTAACTTTTAAAAAGTTGACAATACAAATAATTATACCCCAGAAGAAACAATAAAGTGCAAAACCACTTTTTGTGTATTTAAAGACCATTCATCTAGACTACCATTTCATAATTTAAAATTAAAATCATATAATCTTCAGACAATATTATGTTCAGTATATATTCTAAACACTGCTGTAAAATTAACATTTCCTTTTCTACTTAGGTTTCTTACAGCACCGCAGTTGATATTTTGAAAAACTGTTTATACACAGATTAAGAATTATATAAAAAGCAACAAATCTTTTGAAAAATTCCAGGTAGTGGCAACATGGTATAAATGAAAGCCCAGTACATATTCTTCTGGAATAAAAAGAGAGTCATACAGAGACTTGCTTTTCCACAAAAAAACCCAACCAATAAAAAAAACCCAACCAAAAACCACAGGTATAATTCAAAGTAAAAGACTTTACAAAAATGTCTGAAATCAAGTTACTGATCATGTGATAAATGAGAAAAGAAATATTATGGGCAGTAATGTGAAGAGCAGCTTTAATTTTTATTATCTTTACAATATCAAAGTTAGACAAGCCAGAAAATAATTTTAGATATTCAATATTCTTCTCCCTGAAACTTGGAAAGTCTTAGTAAAAAAAAAGTTCTTCTCCACATGTTTTACTTCCAACTGCAAAACTAAAGTAAAAAGTACTTTGTTTCATGTAAAGAAACCAACATTTTTAAATACAGCATGTATATTTAGAGATCAAAAGAAACCCCTAATTAAACACAGAACATACATTAAACTATTATATCCTTGTTTAAGTCAGTGATCACAGCACCAAGCCTGTCAAGAGTCAGGCCATGGTGTGATTCTCAGGATGTCCTGTGCAGGGTCAGGAGTTGGACTCCATGATCCTGTTGGGTTCCTTCCAACTCAGCAGATTCTATGATAAAAAAATATTTTATTACCCAATTAGCTTTCAAGGTAAAAACAGTAGCCAATACACACCTATGTCTGTTCTTAAAATGCTTATATTTCAAGATGATAAAATGCTAGAATTAAAATAATGATCAGTGACTAAAAATAGTATATTCTATATAACTTACATAATTTATAGCCCTCTTTATCGTATCCATGCAGAAACAGAGCACCAATTTCAAATAACCATTTTGGAAGGACAGATTCTGACAAGTCTGCAAAACCAAATGAAATAATATTTCAGTAATCATATTAATAATCACATTGTATCTTAACAGAAGTCACTAAAAATGCAAAAGTCTAGCAAAAAAAAGCAAAAACACTATAAGCCACTTTCCAAGGCTTTTATTAAACTAATGCAAATATTGACATAATTTGAAATCTTTACTATCTTCTTCTCATGCTATAGAGCAGGATCTATTTATGAAGTGAGAAAAATTGAAAAAAAAAAATCGACACAAGAAAATGCAGCAAATGTTTATTTTTTTCATATTTGAAGCCTCCCCCACCATGCTCTATCCTTTAGTTCAGAGTGTGAAGTCCCATAGATAGAGTTCACCTTCAAAACGTTGTAACAGCACAAAAATGAGATCTCTTACTTTGTGTACCAGGCTAGTGCTATTACAATGAACAAGAGAACCCTGTTTGTTGTGGGGTTTTTTGTTATTTGCCCTTTTTTTAGGATTTTATAATGCAAAGAGACAAAACAAGAGATAGCTGCCTTCCTTCCTTCCTCTTAAATAACCTTTCAATAGACATATGGAACCACAACAAAACTGAGACACTACTGGTCAACATCAAAAGAAATACTTTTTTTTTTTTGGAAAGTTCTTGCTCAGCTCTCCATGATACTTGCAAACCTTTAGGAGGTTCTTAATGAAACTAGATGTCGAGGACAGTGGTAGTTCAGTAGGAAAGGAACATGCACCTTCAAAACCACTATATAACATAGCTTACCATTAACTGTGTATTCTTTCCTCCACTGAAAGCTTTCATCAATCATCTTTAAAGTGTCATCCACCACATCGTGACGCCAAATCAAGTAGTTCTCAACCCATTTATCATCTTGCTGAAGTCTTTCCACATCTCTAGAATCATATTTATCTGATTTATCTAGGAAATAAATGTGTTAATGTAGTATTTGCTACAAAAATATGACAAGATTTGTCAAGTGTACGTCTATAAGCACCTACTAGGTACAGAGGATTTCTCTTACAGTTTCAAATTTAAACAAATAAGGCACCGCATGATAAATTGATAAAAGCCATCTATCTGCTGCTAAGATATTTAGGGGTACTGAAAGATTACTCTCACTAGAAAAATATTTTCTATGATTCTTATGCAAATTAAAAAAACATTAGAAAACAACAAGGTACATTTGGGACAGGTATAATTTTCCTAAAACCAATTTTCTGTAATTAACATGAATTAGTATATAGTCTTAGAATCTGTGTACTGATGAATGTATTTATTAAACTTCACTAGTACATGCTTGAGTTCAAGTTTATAGACATCAGTGTGTCAGACCATAGAATGTCTGACAACAAATATTAAAATCAGTAGTTTCGACCATGCAATATACATAATCGCATTAAACTGTTTTCTTTAAAAAAAATTACAGTTTACACTGTACACCCTACCCAACACAAACTACATGCAACTCTAGAGTAGCACAAAAGCCCCCAAGGCTTCTTGTACCTCCCTGTATCACATTAGCAACATGATAACAGGCTTACATGCTTTTGGAAATACTTGGGATTAAACAAGACTTGCTGCTGCTCTGGGTTTTTTTATTTTTAAACAGGAAAGTAAAACACAAATGCTAAGTGGACCTTTTACTATTGCAGATATATCTAAACAAAGGCTCAGTTTTTAGATCAATGCTCCTTTGTCTGAGAAATTGGTATAAATAGAATGTAAATCAAGAGCCCATGATAAAAACAGGCTTCTGAAAGCAACAGACACTGATACATATCTCTGCTAACTATTAGAAAACCATAAGCTATTCACTTAAATTCATGGTTACCATGAAAAAAATTAAGTCTGTTAATAAAAGAGGTGTTAATTTTCACATACTGGAAAGACTATACCTCTATCAGCAGCAATAAACTCAAAAGAACTACTTTCAGAGCCATTTAGAATTGTGGTGGGTTGGCTTGGGAATGTGTATTTCAATCAGACATCTTAACTCTGAGGAAGGAGTTAAGAAAAAGACACCATTAAATTCTGCTAATATTTGTTGTTTTACTGGCCTACATGTAAAGGTATGACCTATTTTACTTGTCTATTTTATACTGTTTCCTGTTATAAATCAATCAATATAACTGTGAGACTATATCAATTAAATGTGTCCATCCTCTAGGAGTTATTATAGTTGCACTCTCCCAATGCAACTTTTCACATCTGACTGCTTCTCACATACATCATCTACCATGTTCCTTCTTCATTAAGTTTCAAATTTCTCCTTCCCTTGATCCCATCCCACTGCTTTACTTTGCTCCTTAGATAAGCCTAGAATTTAATCCCACTTTCCTTAATCTTAGTCCCCTACTTTCTCCTCCACCCAAAAGCCTCTAATCCACCAAAATCTTTTTAACTATTTGGGTTCCTTTTCTCATAATTTCCATGCTTGCACCAGAGAGCTGATTTCCTATATTCTGACTAAGTCCAGTGATCACTCAGCACCAGACTGAAATGTTGAACTTCTCTGTGGCTCTAGAGGAACCACAGATGGATTGCAAAAATCCCGGGTGTGAAATTTTGTAGTCCCAACTGCTCATTTCAAATTTGTAGTTCCCCCAATGATTTAGGAAGTTTTGTTTGAGAAAAGCTAACAGTACTTAGTTTCAAGTGAACTACTTTACTTCACCTTGGTTTAGTAATCTCTAACACACACTGGCTTGCAGCTGTGAGCGACTGCAGTTAACCAATCAGCCAAGTACTTTGCTCAGCTCAGTCTCATGCATATCTTATACATTCCTTGTAAGGAATTTGGGTACTGTGTAATTCAAGAGAAAATCCATCACCAGGAAAAAAACAACAGGATAACATTTCTCACCACTTTCTGAGGCTCTCTTCTTTGCTTTCAATATCTCTTTGAGAGCACAACTATCAAAATGACAGAATTGTGCATCTTGTATCAAACTAATTTAAAACCATGGACATCTCATTACATGGAACAAATCTCAGAACATACTTCTTGGCCACTAACAAGTTCTCAAACTCTGAACTTAAAGAATATTTTTAAAAACATAGAAATTTAACTTTGTGAATATTTTAAGAAAATGAAAGTGAAAGTGAAAGAGAAACAGAGAAAATGTTTAATCCAAACTTCAAATATCAATAGAAAGGAAGCTGCATTCAGAGACAGGGATAGTTGAAAAAGTATTTTTCCCTCTCTTCTGCAACTAAATTCTCAACAAGGCACATGTAATCTTAATTTACATATATGCTACAATACACCCTAAAACTAGGGGAAATAATTAGTCATGTTCTGCATCCACAAGTACTTGCAGATTGCCAATATTTGAATCAGGTTAGCTTAACAAGATTGACAGAACAACAGTAGTGTGTACTGAACACTGTGTCTTTTATCTGATTTATCCAATTCTTGCTACAAAATAAGTAAAATTTAGAATGAGAATGTGAATACAAAAGAAAAGTGTTTCATACCACACACAAAAAGCAGAGTAATAAAATTGGACTCTTTCCAAGAACCCAGTGATTGAAAACAATCAAAAGGAGGAATTCCGTTTCAAATCTGTACACATCACATAATTCTACAGACATCTGGAAACTTGTTTTCAAACTAAGCTCTGAAATAATCAGAATGTTTCTAATTTTAAATCACTCATGGAACACTTGAGTGCAGTTACTGTACTATTAAAAACTTATGGAGTTAAATTAGAATTAGTTGAAAGAAAATAAGGCATTTGGGATTCTCAACACAGTTTAAATACATCCTGCACAACAACTAAGAGGCCAAAAAAGAAACAGTAATTGAGGGGCACCCATATGGAAATTCAGGTGAAACTATCAAGTAACTTAGCTCAAACAATCTCCAAGCCTACCCATTTAAGATACCTGTAAACATATACTGATGCTTTCCTCAAAGGAAAATTATGTGCTTGCTTCTTTACACTTGCAGGACTGCCACTAGGTTACTGAGACACTAAGTTTAGACATCCTCAGCTCAGGAAGAGGGACATCTCTGTAATTAAGTCCATCATAAACAGAATTTCATAAGGTATTTGGAACACACACCACTTGCCCCAAAAGTAACACAAGGAACAGCACTACCAGCTATTTCTGTTCAGAAAGAGCTACTGAAAACCACATGTGTAGCAGCAGTGCCAGACTTTTGTGTAACATTTCATAGTCCAGAATCTTGAAAACCTGGTTGTTCCCTCAGTCCAAGATACTTAAAACCTTTCTGTATCATAGAATAGTTCCACAGCCCATACAAGAGGCAAAACTGGGGTGCTGCAATACTTCTCCATTGACCCAGAAAACTGTAGAAACTAAGCAAGACTCAGATCCAGAAAAGCAAGAAAAAGCGTAATCTGCCAAATCCTAAGGTACACATAAGGGAGTGACAATAGCAAGGAGATGAAGCCATTATTAGCCTTCTTTATTCCTTTAGCTGAAAGTTCAGGGAAATTTGAGTGAACAAAACTGAATGGGTAACCAATGTTGTTTTGAAAATAGTTTGTTAAAGTTACTTTAATTTTCTCATTAAGCATTTGAGGTCAAGAGAAAAGAGTGGAAGAAGACAGAGGTCTGTTTGAACAGCAACTTCTCATATTACTTGCCTTCCTTTTTTTTTTTTGCTTATGTGAGGACTTCTGTTCCTTTCATGAGCACATTCTGCCCTTTAAATAGTTGTCTTCTTCAAGCTGAGACTTTCCGCGAAACTGTATCACTTAATTACTATGTTTCAACATAACTGATCTTCTATAACACTAAACAACAGCTCTGAAAACAACTGCAGAATTACACAAAACTAAATGCACACAAATTTCACTGCAATACCTTCACTAGAAGATTTCATTAAGTTCTTTGACACACACACTGTAGAATCCCTTCTCTTTACGTCACTCTTTATTCAACGCCATCTAATTACATTGCCAGGAGCCCTTGGAGCAGATCCCGTGGAGGGCTCCAAAGATGATTAAGGGACTGGAGCACCTCTCTTACGAGAACAGGCTGAGAGAGCTAGGCCTGGACAGACTCAAGAAGAGATGACTGAGAGGAGACCCCAACAATGTCTATGAGTATCTGAAGGGAGGTGTCAGAGGATGGATCCAGGGTCTTCTAGTGGTGCCAAGCAATAGGACAAAAGGCAACAGGCAGAAACTGATGCATGGGAAGTTCCACTGGAACATGAGGAGGAACTTCTTTACTGTGTGTGACCAAGCACTGGAACACATTGCCCAGAGAGGGTGTCAAGTTGTCTGCATGCAAAACTCTGTCCCATGCTCCAGGATGAACCTGCTTGAGCAGGCTGGACCAGACAAGCCACTGCGATCCTGTCCAACCTGACCCATTCCATGATTACCAGCAGAACAGTGCTGTGCTGCTGTGTTTTCTTCTAGTGTTCATGTTTCAGGGAAAATAATACAACTTTGAGAATATTCAAGAGGAATATAGAAGAATAACTACAGGACTTAAAATCAGGCAGCACAGCTAAGTCCCACACTAAAATAATCCAGAGAAGTTCAGAATTAAAAACCTGAATGACCCCTCCCTTCAAAAAAAACTCTTAGCTAGCAAAGTAGTGTTACAGAACAAGCCATTCATAAAGCTAAGTAGGGACAGCAACTGTATGCCTTTTAATAAAGAAAACCAAAAACTTCGTTGTACAAAGCAGAGAAAAAAAGGAACTTAGAAAAGAATGTCAAGTGTTACATTACACAAAGAGACTCAATTTAACTACTGTCTTAAAACTATTTCAGCCAAGAAGTCTTGGTCTAAAATGGTCACAATTATTCCTCTGACTCTGGCTACAAAGAGGAAACCCATTTTAATTGGCTGTTGATGCCATACAGTAAGCTAAGTACCATAATAATTCAGGTATGTGCCTCCAGTTGTTAGATGAGAAAATCAGCAAGACTAAAAACAATTTAAGAAGGTCAATAGCCATAAAGGGTCAGGGATGAAGAAAATACCCAACACCATTTCCATCCAATAAGGAATTATTTCGATAATCTCAAGCAGCAATAAACAAATAAAATATTGGCCTCCACAAAGTGAGATAAACAAACTTTTAGCAAAGCTGAACACTCTCAGCGACAATAAAAACTACTTTCAATAGAAAGCTCAATCATTAGCGTCACAGAGCTTATTACAAAAGTATGTTTCCTATATTATCCTTTCACCAGTCTCAGCCTGAAAGCCAAGAACCAGGAAAAACAAATTTTTCAGAGCATAAAAAGACATTTGCAGGTATTCAAAAATTACTTTAAGTCTTCTACAATAGTCTTATTGTTGTTTTTTTTTTTTTTAAGGGTGCCTCATATGTCTAAAATTTTATTTGCAATCAGCCCATATGATTAACAAAACAACTTCGCTACTGGCCTAAAGAAGGTCATGATGAAATTTAATCCTTTACATTAGAAGGATGGGAAACCTCTCTTGCAAAATCTTTTTCAAAAATTAAGCTTTGCCTAAAGGAGAAAAGAAAAGGATGTAAATGAAGAAGGCCAGGAAATACAGGCAATTAGAAATGGCAAACATACAAAAGGAAATGTGACAAAAACTGGTTTACTGAAAAAAATCTTACAAGACTTGATCGTAAATAATTTCCACTGTAACATTAAAATAGAAAGTAATAGCCCAGGAATGAAAGCTAATTTTAGAAATCCTCTAAGGAATGGAAATTCACTACAGAAAAAGACATGATTGTTTGCTAGAAAACATTGTTAGTGCCAGCCAGTACTAGAAAAAAAATCTTTTGTTTTCATTGTTCCTTTCACCAGTAAAATCATTTACATCACCAACTCTCACAAAGAATCCAAACAGGCAAAACAAAAATTAGGCCCAAAACCAGTGAAGACAAAGTACTGTCTGCCTACCACATCAGAGAATGTTTGCCAGTCTACTGGACTAATAGGATCTTTCCACTATTGGAAATATACCTTTTAAATGCAAGGATTTCATTATTGGGACATACATTCCTCACAAGAACTGAAGTTGTCTTTGGAACCCAGCTAGAAGGTTAACTGAAGAGAAAAAAATCACCACAAGGTCTCAGTTAATATTAAACACTGCTTTGCCTGTAAGATCCAACAGTGGCCAAACTTTCTTTCTAGAACCCTTCAATGGCCAAATTTGCTGAACAACTTCAGCAAGAAAATTCTCTTGCAAACTTTGGGGAAATGAGCCAGTAATGGTCTCAGACACTATCTTTCACACTGTATCTGACTATCAAAAGCATTTTCTGATTTGGTCACATAAATGAAACAACTGTATGATTCCAAAACCCAAATTTATGGTGCTTTGAATTGCTGAATAGAATTTTTCCCATTCTACCTTGAATATTATAATGATATGCTGTAATCTTCGTAATTATTATATTACATGTTGGAAGATCAGACTTTTCTGAATCACCTATATAATATTTTTGTAGATTCTGCTTTTATCTAAAAGTTGTCTTCCGCCAATAAATAATTTCAATGGAAAAACAGGATTTCAAAGACCCTCTAAGTTTTCATTTCATAACAAAAATAAACATTACTGTAAGGCCATCACAGCATTTGTGACCATTACAAATTCTTCCTGCATGAGGAGGGACAGGAGAGAAAACAGTAGCTATGAGTTACAGGATATGGAAAAACCATTTCATCTTTGAGGATCAGAATCACGGAGTTTCTAAAATAACCAGTTACAGTTTTCCTCACAGGGAAAATGGAACAGTAGCAGCTGCAACTTCCAGAAACAAAACTGCTTGGAAACTTTTCTCTAACACCTGCAGTTCACCTGTAAATGGAATAAAGTTTGTTCTACAGAGGCCCACAATTCTTTGACCATGCTAAACTTTACAGGAAGGATCGGCTTCTCAGTATAGCCTGACAGTTCCCTTAGTTTTGAAAGCAGACTAAAATTGCTGGGTGTGAAGCAATCATCTATACCTTTATACCCCAAAGTCACAGGTTTGAAGGTGTCTGCATACATGCACCCCCACATTCCTTTTGATTAAGAAGCATAAAAGAATACATTTTAGAACATACACAGTAAAGGCTGATAGACCAGTACAAAATTAAAATCCTGTGTTTTGCACTCTTGAATGTTCTCATGGCCACATTAATTTGCGTGTGGTATTCCTAAATTTGTGGCAGAGTCTTAAGAACACAAACTCACTGAAGTCTTAATCCTATTTTCTTGAAAGGGCCAAGAGCCCTAAATCATGACCCAAAAATGGGCTTACTGAGAAAATGTGTTCAAAATACTGCCAACAGGATTACAGCTTACCTTGCAACAGTACTCAATTATTTTAATGGCTGTATCAACCAGCCCAACAGAGGTATCATTACAACTAGAGAAACTTGCGGAATTCCAGGATTTTAAGTGATAGATAACTGAAAGAATAACACTCCTTTTCCACAGCTACTGTCCCAGGCCAGTTCTAGGCTTTCTGAAGTAATTACTTATGAGTGTGACTCTGGGATAATAGAATACAAAGCAAGTTGAATCACCTACCATATGAAAATATACACTAATTGAAAACATTAAGAGGCAGAAAAATTTAGAACTTAAGATGATCCTCCACTCTTTCAAGCCTGAGCTTTACAAGGATCTCTTTATTCACTTAAAAATATCAAATGGTAAAATAAGCTCTCTCTGCTTCAAGACTTTCTAATCATTTTGTCATCAGAAGTAAAGGTCATCACTAACCGAGGCCCAAGCAGTCTCCTTAATGGAAGTTAGTAGAGTAACCATATGTGATAAAGTTGCACTACCCTCTAGACCTTAAAAGTTTTCGAAAAGCATGTCCTAGTCCACTACAAAGAAGTCATAAAAGCATGTAACCTTTACATAAAAGTGATAGCTAGGTAACCTCAATAATTCTGATCAGAAACATCAAAGCAAGGCATTTGTTAGCAGACCTGAGCCTCATATTAAACGAGATGCAAGCAACACAACTACTGGATTTTACTGTATCTGTATTAAAAATTGCATAGAAGCGTGTTTTTAACAGAAAGTCTCTAGATAGTCATAATGAAATGTACTGCTTACTGCAGTTGTTAGCATAGTCTATATTCTTCAAACATAAGCCATGCAAACCAACCTTGAAATAAAAGGAAACCACACTAGGCTTACCCCAGTCTTCCCTCTCCCCTAGGCATCCTCAGCATCTCCCAGCCTTGATTTACAAGTTTAAATGCACCTGTATTTAAGAATTGAGTTGGACATGCAGCATGATCTTAATTACGGCCTGCATGAATTTCAAGTGCAAGTTACTCCAGAAAAACAACTCTTCCTTTTATAAACTTGGTGAGGTCAGAATGCCTCCCTTCCCTCTTCCCTGCCACGTTTTATGTCCAAAGAGCACCAAGCACAGCAGTTCCCCAGATCCCACTCTCCAGCCAACCAAACACAACTGCAAGAAGAAAGACCAAGAGCTTTGCCCCAACACAGCCTGCAGCCCAAGACAGCGACCCAGCAGACAGAGAGCACCGAGAGCCAGCACAGAAACCTGCTGGGCACGTACCCTCCCCTGGCTTCAGGCACCTTAAGTGCACCAGGGGAAGGTTAGGTTGGACCTTAGGAAGAAATTCTTAACAGAAAAAGTGCTTAGATATTTGAACGGGCTGCCCAGGGAGGTGGCAGCGACACCGTCCCTAGAGATGCCTAAGGGAAGACTGGACGTGCCACTGAGTGCCATGGTCTGGTTGACAGGTGCTCAGTCACAGGTTGGCCTCCATCATCTCCGAGGCCTTTTCCGACCCAGCCGATTCTATGAAAGAGCACAGACACTCCCAGACGTGGAAAAGCAGGATACCTTACGCCCCGAGAGAAAAACCGACAGCGAACAAGCCCCAGAGCCCATACCCACCACTCCCAGCTTACCTGGCAGGTACTCCGCCTCGAAACGCCGCCGGATCTCACTTATCAGCGCCGCCTTATCCTGTCGCTGCTGAAAGGAGACAAGGAACAGGAGGGCCGTGAAAGAAAGGGAAAGGCCGGGGCCCCAGACAGCCCCGGCCTCTCACCTGTACGGCAGGGCCCGCCCGGCCGGCCGGCCGTCCGTCCGTCCCACCAGACCACCATCCCCGAGCGGCGGCTGAGGAGGGAAGGGCCGACAAGAAGGCAGCAGTGAGGAGGCGAGGAGGCAGGGACACAGGAACTCACCTCAGCCATGATCCAGCGGGTCCGCCCGCGACGCCCGCACTGAGGCAGCTCCGGCAGCGCGGGGGGCGGCGGGAAAAGGGGATGGAGCGGCGCGTGACTCCGCCGGGGGGCGGGGCCTCAGGGTCGCCAGCGGCATGCAGGCCCCGCCCCCTCCCGCCC
>VZRN01003661.1:918847-993250 GCA_013397935.1 Dasyornis broadbenti | reverse complement strand
TTTTTTTTGTTGTTGTTGTTGTTGTTGCTTAACCCTTGCTTCCCATCTGCACAGCTGTTTTCTTAGCCATGTGAGAACTTTGGCAGGAATGAATTCTAGTCCACTGTATAATAAGCTACATTTAAGTTATACTCAGTAATATATATAAATTGCATTTTGCAGGTAGTGAAATTGAAAAATAGATCAGTCTCTGCATTTTTGAACTGTTTATTTTGTATACACTGTTTTGGGCCTGAATCCAGCCTTTTCTCCTTTGAAGATTTTTTTCACTTTAGCATGTGTTTTGCTATCTTCTGAGGAAGACAGCTTTGGGCAGTGTGCTGCAGTTACATTGCAGCAGCTGAGGTTACAGGGTTTCTCATCGTTTTAGTTGGTTATTTTGGCATCTGTTCTCCCCCCCAAATACTTGACAGTTTTGTAAGGACTATAATTCTGGATTTACTCACAGCTCTATTGCCTTTGGCTCTGGACTGCCTTGTTTTTATGTTCATCTTTATTTTCTTGGTCTCACAGCACAAAACTTGGAACTCCTGCTGATGCTTTGTAGTGCAGTGCATCTTGGCATACAGCAGAAGGGATGTGCCTGTCACTTGTGACAGAGAGAGTTGGTGGAGGGGTACAACTCAGTCTTGGGTTTGCCATGTGGTAAATTTCAAGTCTCTTTCTTGTCTTGCTTATGAGGAAAAAGGGCTTGCAAAAGTCAGATTGGTCAGCAAGCATACAGCAGTGAATTTTTGGCGATTTTGACAGCTTCCATGTCTGTGCTTCCCGATTTGCTTTCTGTTTCTCAGTTGTTTATTCAGGAGTTGGCTCCAATGGGAGTAAATGATGGTTTAGTGTTCTGATAACCTAAATTAGGAAGGTATTGTAGACTCATCTTTGTTCTGAACTCCTCCTTGTGGTCTCCTGACTCAAGTCTGGCACTGTGTTATTGCTTGGAATCTGATGCTTAGATTCAGAGTTTGATAGGTGATAATATTTTACAGAACTTTTCATGAGAGTGCTGTTGATCTAAATGAGCTCTCCCATTGCTGCTTGAGCAGAGGGTATCACTGCACTTACAAGAATTGCTTTTTTATTCAGGCTTATAATGGTGTTACGTGTGTTATGTGTTTGGGGAGATTTTCTAAGGGGATGGGGAAGAGGGAAGTTTAGTTTCACATTCTACGGGTGAGTTTGTTCTCTCCTTGGCAGCATGGGACTTTTCAGGATCTTGCTTTCCAGATAACAGCTTTTGAAGAGCTTTCTTAAAACCTGAGAAGCTGGCATGATTGTTTTCTTTATTGTTTGGTTTCTGGGGTTTTTTGGTTGGTTTCTCTTTGTTGGTTTTGGGGGGACTTTTTTTTGGTGTGTGTTTTGTTTCACTGAGACATAGCTATCATGTGTGTCTATCTGTCATCTCTTCAATATATTTACTTGACCAATAATCAATACAAATATTGAGAAGAAAATGAAATTGCTATTCATGAAAAGTGAAGCAGGATTAATAATGAAAGATAGCTGCAGAAATATATCTGAATATCTACATAATTTGATAAAGTTTACCTTAATACTTATCTTAAACTCCAGATTTAATACTGAAAAACCAGGATTCTGAGATTTAGATTTTGGGAACAGAGTAGCCTGACTTCAACCTTTTTTAGAAACATTACTTGTGATATTTGCATGAAAATGGAAAGCTGAAAAGATACTTTGATAGCTTCAATGTTGTTTCTTATGTGCAGTAGACCTAAGCATAAGTCTAATGATTATCTTTTACAGGCTGGTTGGACTTCTGTTCAAGAACTACAGCAGCATTTAGAACTCCAAAAGAGGGTTATTCTTGAGTCTTGCAGAGCATTAATAGATCTTGTTGAAGAAAGAACCCATATTCTACCAAATGCTAGAGAGGTAAAATGCAGGAGATGAGCTGGATCACGTCTGAATTCTGCCGAGCCATTTGTAGAGGGTGCTGCCCTCAACCACTTACCATTTTCACCTGTAGGGGTTGCCGCTATCAAAACTCATTAATCTGCTTTTTAAGTTTGGTTCATTTTCTTAATTTACCAATATATGTAGTTCGGAGTAAATTTAGTTGTGTCTACTTGAAATTGATGTGCACAATACCCCCTGACAACTGAGTGGTATGGAGGAGTAACCTCTAACAGAGTTAGCAACAAACACGAGGGGAGTGTACACTTCTAATTGGCACAGTTGCCTAGATGTTGAATATCTGTGTGTAATCCAACGTACCAAAAAGGGAACTGTCATAGAACTGTATGAGAAAAAATTATTTTATAATGGGGGCAGAGTGAACTGTGGGCTAAGAAGGTGAGGGAGGTTGGGAAAATTTTATCTTAATATGTTGCTCGAAAGAAGCCTCCTAATAACTGAAATGGAGTTGATCTCCCTTTCAGTTACTGTATTATAACAGTAATACAAGTCTGCCAGGTTTGAACAACAAGTTTGCCAGGTTTTAACAACAAAGTATTGAGCAAGTAAATGCAATATTATAAGATAAATTCTAGCATCTTAAATCTTCTTTGGACAATTAATTGTATGACAGGTCACAGGTCAAGATTTCAACGTGATGTTTACAAGGAGAGAATAAGTTGTACTTTACATGATGATATCATGTGTTTTAAGAAAATTAAATTCTATTTATTGTAGAGAATAAACTAGTTGATGTATATATTTCATTTTATGTATCTAAAAAGCTCTTCAAGCAGTTATTTGTGGTAAAACATGAAGTAATGCAGTATAAAAAGAACCAATATCTCAATTTATCTAAAAACCCACATTTTTCTGTAAGGAAGGTCTTGTCTCTCTCTGGGATGATGTAGAAAACCCTCCTCATTCTCTTAGTAAAGAGACAGCATTGGCGTCTAAAGTCCCAGAGCACTTTACAGAGGAATTGTGGCAGCGTGTTGTGGATGACAGCCTGGTAGTTGGAGTAAAGCTAAATGAATCATTTTACTTGTGAGTATATACATTTATCTAACAGTTTCATTGGTAGTTTTATAGAAAATTAATATGTAGGTTAAGCTCTGCAGTAAATTCAAGCTTTCTCATTTTCAACACCTGCCTGTGAAGTGTTTCAAATGTGTCTTTATCAGTATTCTTGCTGCTACTTGTCTCTCTTTAGCACTGTGTAGAAAAATATATTGTACAGCCAGAAATCAGTTGTGTGAGTGTAATTGCAGCATTACTGGAGACTTTTGTAAAAGAGTTTTCTTCGACAAAAGCTATGGTTCTTTATAGTCCATGCTGACATAGCAATGCTGACATCAGTATGTGTTGTAAATAAAGCTCTGTCTTAGCTTAGTTCCTGATGCTTTACTGTTAACAGTTTGCCATTCCTAAGTGATTTGCTTCAAGAAGCACAAAAGAAAATATATTAAATTATCTTGCCAACTAAATAAATACTTAGCTATTGAATTTTACTCTTCTAGTCAAGTATCTAATGAAAATATTTGCAAAGCTTGTATATTGTGTAAATTATGTGGAACAATTAGCCATAGAATAGTTAAACCTTCAAAATAATTTGTTTATTTTTATTATCATCTTTAAAATTATTTGTTTATTCTATTTATTTTTGTTACTCAGTTCTAGTTGTAAGTATTACTTACATCATTTTCCCTTACAGGGAGAGAACTAATTTGAAACACAGTGTGAAAAAAAAAGATTACATAAAACATAAAGTTGCAATGTGAATTGTGTAATGTAAACTTTGGTGGAGTCAGAACTTACCTTTTGACCCATGTTCCCATAAGCAGTGTAGCTGAGTCTATGTTAGGCTGAGCTCAAAGGCTACTGATGCCACTGAAAATCTTTCAGGTGGTTGTGAGGGAGCTGACCTGTTAGGCCCTCTGGCCATTCTGCTGGAGCTGTGGGTATATTCTTTCTCAACTGCCAGATCGCTGTAACTTTACAAGAAAGTTGACCTCATCCTCTTGACAGCCTCTCTTAAGAGCCACTGAGGCAAGAGTTTGTTTTTTGTCTTTTTAGTGTTTGTTCTTTTAGCTTTGATGATGATGCCTTTGGGTTTTTTTAAAAGTGAAATGCTTCTTTCCTGTATAGCTTCAGAGATCCTCAGAAGAGTTTAAATCCCAGCAATGATCTAGCCCTCTCCCCCATCTTTGTAGTTGAGAGAAGGTCTGTAGAGAAGCCAATTGTACCTGGCAGGCCAGCAGCAGAACCTGGGTATTCTGGGCTCCAGTTCAGTACTGTGTACAGCAACCTGTGTTTGTGGGAAGAATGGCTTGCTTTCTCTCCATCTCCAACACTATAATTCTTTTTTGATTATTTTTGTGCTTCCTACTAATGCAAGATTGCAGTGATATCATTGATTGCTTTATAAGGTAGTGATACTTCTCTGTAAAGAAAATTAGACATTCATAAGACTTTCAAATGTCAGTGACATCTTGAGATTGAATTGATTGACAGCATAATATATTCATGAGAGAGGATCTGAAACAGTAATGTTAGGATTTCATCGAAGGAACCCTGTGTTGAATAAATAAAGCACTTCACACATTTCAAGAAAGTGCTGCCTGTTCAAGGTAATAATATCTTAAACCTTTTATTTTGCTCTACATTCAATTTTGTTTGAATATCTATAAAAATGTAGAGCATCAGAAGAGCTTTTAGTCCTCAAAAGGGCAGAGTTGATACTTTCTGCAATTTTTTATTAAAAAGAAAGTTAAATCTTTAAAAAATAATTTATAAATGTCACAGAGTATCTGGATAGGTTATGTAGAATTTTCAACTTTTTCTGGCTGAATTAAACATCCCAATTCTTTTGGTTGGAATGCCTGGAAGCTCTTCGAAAATTCAGTCCACATTTTGAAAAATCTTTATACTAAGTTTACATGAAACAGTCACTTAGGCTCTTCGCAAAGTCTATGACTTAACCTGGAGTGGTATTGGAATTTATGATAATCTTAAATGTCTGTATGTATCTGCAGAGTTGTGGTTATTTGTCAGAAGGCAAAAATATTAACCGGGAATGCAGTCATATTATATTGATTTTTCACAGGTCACTGAGGGATGTCAGTTTATCTTTAGTGATGGATCAAGACTTGTCTTCGATTTCTCCAATTATCAAGTGTCAAAGTAAAATCATTAAACTGAGTAAAGCACTCTCAGCATTGGCTGTCTCCTCAAATCAATTTGAACCTCCTCCAAAAAAGATGAAATTGGACTTGCATAGCAAGAATGATCTGAAAAGAGAGTTTCCTAAGAGATCTTCAAAGATTCAGCTGGATGGAGCAAAGACAGTCGTTGCTGTCACCAGCCTTTCACCGCTATTGGCATTTCATCGTGTGTGCTGCGTAGTTCTTCTGCACGCCAGGAAGCAAACCCATCAGAATGATAGTTTACAGAGCAAAAAGATTACTGTACTCTGTGGGAAAATTTTGTTAAGTATGGAAGATCTTTCAAATGGCAGATATTCAGTAAAGATGCTAAGGGATAATAGTTACTGTACAGGTAAATGGATTTATATATTTTGGATTTACAAATACATATATATTTGAGTCTTCCGTTTACTGTAGGTGATGCCAAGCTAAGTTTTCAAGGTGTAATCAAATCTGGCTCTCTGAATATGAACTGCATAGACCTTTTGGGAATTAAAAACTGAGTGAAATAGGAGATGGAACATTTTTCAAAATGAAAAAATGTTTAGTGAGTTGCTGTAAGATTTTGCTAGTATTAGTCATGAAAGGTATCTGGAAAGGATAATTTTGACGATAAGTTTGAGTACAGAATGATGAACCTATGTTTTTTCTATAAATAAGATTCTTACTGTAATTAGATACATAAGGGGTTTTTTTCTGACGCAGTACTACCTCTTAAATAATACCAAAGTAATTTAAGCTCTTCCTCATCTACATGTATATTAAGGTCATTTATTTTCATTTCTTTTAATATTCCTGGTTGAATTGATTTTGAACTGGGCTTTTGCTCAGGTAATGAAATATCCTTTTTATCATTTGCAATGAATTTTAATTTTTCTTCTGTTAATGCTGTGTCATTGCTAAAGCCAACATGTCATCTTACTATCACGGGAGGCTATTAATAGCCTTCTTTTGGCAAGGTGATGTTTATCTTAAGAGCTTTCATTATATGTGTGGTGCTCCAATAATTAACTATTTTGCTTGACAGAAGAAGGTATAAGAATTTAGGTGAGAAGAAAATTCCCAAAGAATGCCTGAATTAAGGTGCAAATGCTTCATGAAAAACTGGGTGTGTGAGCCAAAAATCTAAGCTCATTGAATGCATTAAGCATGGTCAAAATATTTAGGTCAAGTATCTTTTTACTGTATTTTCTTGTAGGTTCCATGGAAGATATACTTGCTGTCCTTGCAGTAGGTGTCAGATTCTCATTTCAGATTGTGTCTTCTGACTGCACATTGACTCCAATCAGTTCATGGTTGCTGGGAGAAATGGAGTGCACACCATTTAAGGAATGCCAGGACAACATATTCTGTCACAAAGCAGGAAATGTCTATGGTACAATTTTTAACTGGACCCTGAAAAATCCATTTGAAGGAGTTCTAACAATATTTTGCAGGTAAAATCACTGAAAAGCATAGTTTATATTCATCTTCCATACACACTTTTTAATCTTTATGCTGTTTCTTACTGTGCCATAAACAGTAGTTGAAGTCATAACCAACAGACTCCCAATATGATGATATGATAACAATCAGCAATAACAGAACTGTTTTCAGATCAGAACTGTGGCAGAACCAGAACTGTATTGTTTAATTTTGTCTAGGCTAGAACACTGAGTTACAAATAAGTCTAGTCTCCATTAATATCTGCTTGGTACTATTTCTTCTCTTCATTTTGCTGCATCATAATTTTATATTCTTTTTTCCTTACATTATTCTTATTATAATATATAATTTTTTTTCTTTATTGTGGGTTAATTAAAAAAAAAATCCTTAATGGGGTATTAAAACAAAAGAATGACTAAACCACAAACCCCAGGTTATACTAAATTTAAATTTATTGTTAGATCATTTCATAGTTTAGTATTGCAATATAAACGTAGTCTCATTTTGTACATGTTTCTGCTATATTTATTTCCTATCTACCATGATTATGGAAAAGAAATAATCTGAAGAGTCTCAGTGACTTCCTTTCTTATGTAGATTCTTGGGCAAATGTTTTTAAAATTTCCTAAACCAGGCTAAGCAAGTTAGCAATACTGCCATAATTTATGACTTAGCTGGATAAGGCTTATAACATAAAAAGTACTTCTAGACACATGTTGCTTTTCTGAAGAGATCAAACTGAAAAATAAAGGGGAAAGGTAAAACTTTTAGGAGTCTGTATGTTATAGGAACGTTCAGTCTTTTCCTCAAATTAGGAATTGATTTTCTTTATGTAAGAAGAAAGGCTGAAATGTTTAAAAAATCAGTTAGTAAAATTTTAAATCTCAAGACTTTTGATTCCTTTTGAAAAGTTTGTTTACTTGGTGCTATTCACTTTTGATCCCATTTTGTGTTATTATTTAGTGAGCCCCATGTTTAGGGGCTAACTATGATTGTATTTTCTGTGTCTTTTTTTCTTCTATTTGGGTTGATCTTTTATCCAGCTGGGTTATTTCTGTGACAGGTGGAAACTGCAGACTATTCCTTTTTTTGACACCATCATCATTTTGTTTTACAGAAACCTGACTGTCTTGTTCCAGTGCCTTCATAGCCTTACTAGAGGTCTCCCTCCAAGCTGCAGTGTAAAACTCTTGAGATCTGGAAGCAAAGGAGTACTTACTGAGCAGTTAGCACTGGCTCTGGAAAAGGAAATGCTCATCTTGAAGAATTCTCTTTTCTTAGAAGAAACTAAAGCTGAAAACAGCTTGACATGGGGGAATGAGTCTGGCAAGAAAATCAGTGATGCTCCTCTGGCTTCTTTACTGGACACAGAAGAAGGAGTCCAGCAATTCAGAAAGCAGCTTCAGAATGAGTGGGAAGAGAGTGTGCGAAGTATGAACCAAACAGTGAATGGTACCCTCTACCACAAAATTGCTTTGAAAATAGCAGAAGCTCAGCTCAGTTCAGATATGATTGTATGCAAATTGAGCGAGTCCTAGAAACTATTAACTAAATTTATTTTGAAAAAATTTTTATTTATACTATTAAATTATATTTTCATGGGTACTTATATTGCTTTGTATTCTATAACATTTCTGTGTTATTTCTACAGATAAATATTGGTATTTTGATTGATGACTTTGGCAAGAATTTAATATTAAAGATTGAGTCATTATTTTGTTACAGATTTTGAAAATATATTTTTAAGACATTTTCTAATAATTCCTACTCCAAAATCATAATTCTTGGACCATAAAAGAACTCTTTTAGAAAAAGAATTAATAAGTCTGTACTCTAAAATAGTGAGCCTTTTTTAGAAATCTTAAGACAGATATAGAAAGGATCTAAGTTATACAACCAATTGTAATTCATGAGTGTGGAGTTTGACAAATTCAAAGATGAGGCAGTTTATCTTCATAATATGTCAAACCTTTTAACTTCTAGTGATACCACGTGAGGAAGAAAACTCTGGTTGTACTTTTCAGCCCTATCTTCTAGAGTCCACCCTCAGGTTTATGGAGTATTTATTGGAGGTGGAGAACCAGATCAGGCCTCTTAAGCAGATTTCAAGAACTCATGAAGATTTACTGCATAATAAAGCTGCTTCAGGTTTGAGAGGTCCATTCCCACACAATTTAGTGATAGGACTAATCTCACTGGTAAATCCTGGAGAAAACTCTCCTTCCTTGGATGTTAACCTGGCTTCAGTGTCAGAAGATTAGCTTGCTCAATCCCAGAGTCAAATGATTGTCTGCTGATAGTAGCTGCTCAGTGGTTTTGGCTTATCTCTAGTTTAAATAATATTGGGCAACTCTTTTATTATTATTCCTCCCTTTGCTGGCTTGAACAAGATACTGCTTATACTTACAGGCAGAGAATGGCCAGTACTACTTGCTGAGATAGTAACTTTTTAATCAATTTTTTCCCCTCAGCTTCATGAGGGGCAGAAAGGTTAGAAAATCCCAAATCACAATAATTTGCTTCCTTTTATCTCTGCTTTATGTAAGTAAAACATTCCTATTGCTTGTCACCATTTTTCTGAATATGTTAGAGTTTTGCTTTTCATTTTCTCTGCAAACAGTGTTAAAAGTTAACATCTCCAGCATGAACTCTCTCTGACAATAAAAGTCTGGCAGGAAAAGTGGAAGATATTTATTGACTCAAATGATTATGGATGCTTTAGAATATTTTTTTTTTTAATCAGAAAGTTCACATTCTGTATGTATGTCCTCTAGAAGCATTAAGTGGTGATGTTTTTCAGTCCAAGGCATCTTCTCACACTGGCAACAGGAGTGAACTGATGCACATTAAATGCAAAACACTGGCTTAGAAAAACAGTAAATGAGAGAACTGGGCTTTGTAAGTTTAACCCAGTTTAGTGATGTAGCTTTCCTTTTGAGGTACTCAAAGTATTAAATTACTCCTTTTTAGCTACACAGAAGGGAAATCTTTCATTAAGATGTCAAGAATGTCTTAAGAAATTGTCATGGGTATTTGAAACTCAGTATTGACTGGATGAGAAAGTTGAGGTTTTTTTACAGTTCTTTCTTTGTTAAGCCACAGTTGTGTTCAGGCAATAGTGAGAGCTCAAGTACTCATTATCAGGGCTTGGCAGTCAGTTGTCACTGGAATTTGCAGAAGTTCCTGATTATAAGCACTTAAATGAAGTGAAAAATCTCAAAGTACAATCCTGTAGCTTGCAGCTAAGGGCAAGACCTTGCTAAGCCATCTGAGCAGAAATATTCAGAGCAAGAAAGCTACTGTTCAGCTCAGAGTACTTGAAGGAGATTTTGCAAAGCAGTGTAAACAGTCCAGCAGTTGATTTTTGTGAGCACTACTGTAGCAGCTTCTCTCATGTTGTAACTAACCATCATTGGTCTCTCTATCTTTAAAGAGAAATTTCCATTTGTGTTCACATCCCTTTATTGAACTAACAGAGTGGGACAGATGAAGAGAAGCCGCTATGCACAAATGTTGCCAGTTTCTAATTCCGTGGAGTTGTTACTTTAAAGAACTAAACAGTGAAATCATAGAAGTGTAGCAGTGAAATTATTAGAGTTGAATAGTAACAACATGTTCTTACTAAAGAGGCTTTCCTGAGGCATGAATGCTTAGTTTGTAAATCATCAGATGAGATCATTAAACACTTTCCTAACAGCTCTAAGATTCCTGGGAGTAGTTCTCCACCTGACTAGTAATGCATAGTGGCATGGTACAGCTTTCAGTGGTAGTGATGTAATTGGTAGGTGTACTGCATATGTGCCATATTTTCATGTGCCAAAATCTAAAGGTCTCCTGGAAATACTTGAAAGGTTTCTGTTGGTATGTGTGTTTTTTTGGCCAGGAATAATGGAAAAATGGAGCAGGCATTAACAAAGAGTCAGGCTTTCTAGAACTTTATCTTCAAGTGGCAGCAGCAGCAATTTTTTTTAGAGGTATTTGCTTTCCTAAACTTGCCTTTCAGAAGTAAAAACAACCAAAAGTATTAACCTATTTATTTGATCTCTTGTAATGGTTAATGTCTCTACATGCTGGTGTTCAAATGAGAAGTCTAAATTGCATGGACTAGAAAAATAGTTAAGTTGACTGTGTTTCTGTCATGGACAGTTGAAATTCCATTTTGTGAATTTCCAAGAATGTCTTGGAAGTGAGATCTTGCATAAAGTGAGATTTATGAGTACTTTTTTGAACAAGTCATTTGAGAAATTAAATCACTGGCATCAGCAGTACTAGTTAGTGGCGAATTAGTATTGCCACTAATGGTTTTTGATTCTGTAAATAAATTCCCTTTTCCATGATAGTAGATCAAGTTGGGAGACATACACATCACAAGAAACAGGAGGCTTTTTGCTACTAAAGCTGTTACTAATAGCAGATAGCTATTCACATAACGCATTCACTTAGTCTAATACTCGTAACTACTCTGTAGGAATAACAGCTTGGCAGCCAGTCCCCACCCTGGGACCTCTGGCTCCTAGGTAGGTTAGAAAGTCCTTTGAAGAGCCCTTTGCTTCATCAGGTGTGTGTATGTAATCCTCTAGGGTGTTTTGTTTGCATGTAGCAACCACTGCCTTTTTGTTCATGATCCAAGTTAATGCAAACCATGGCTTGTACTAATGTGGGTATTGGCTTTGTACACAGCCAGCAGGCTCCTGGTGTTCTGAATTTATCAGTTGTGGTGGATTTAACAGAACAACTGGTCTCTAGAGCTTGCCAGTCCTGGGAGACTTTCACATGCTGCTTCTCAGCATTTAATAATCTCCTCAGCCTGCTGCTTACTGGTACACAACCCTCCCTCCAGAGCTGGAGAACCCTGTCACACAAACTCACACAAAGGGGCCTTTGATAAGGCAGTAAAATTATGCCCAGAATCAACTTGTCTTGACCCCAATAGTTCTAATGTCTGGAAATCAGCAGATACCAGTGGTTTCTGACAGGTATATATAGGAGTGGTTCCAGTCTTCTGGCCATGGCAGTGTTCTGTGCAGACATTTACTTTGCAATTACTCTTTTATCACATGTTTCAAAAGACGGATGCAAAAGGGAAGTCTAACATAGGAAGTATGAGCTGTCATGCCTGGATGCACTTTTACATCCATCTTAGCACTTTTAAAGTCAGTGTGATATAAGACCCTAAGAAGAGGGATTGTGTGCCAAAGAACTCTGTTTTTTCTGGCCAAGTTGGTGTAATAAATATATTAACTTATAGTGATTTTTCTCTGTCATTCTAAGGCCTCTCAGGCAAAAGAAACCTGTTTGCTCTAGAGTGGTTTCTGTTGGACAGTAATATTTCCTTTTTAAGTTTGTGTGTGTATATGTTTTAAATCAGCCACAGGCTGCTCGGTTGTTCATAGTAGTCAAAGTTAAGCCTTCTCTCTCAGCTGCTAATTTTTGTTTTCCCCACAGATTTTGGCAATTTGGGAACTGTGACAGTCATATGACTACTCTCTTCTGAATCATACTGACTCTGCTGACAAAATGCAAATGGTAGCATATTTATCCCTGCGTGAGTTATTCATTAGAAGCTATTAACAAAGATGATAGGCTCAGCAGAAGGAGTATCCAAACAGTGGTAGTTTTCTTCTCCTCCCTTCTCTGCTTCCCTAGGAGAAATGAAATTTTAAACAGTGGGAAGTAATTATCAATGCAAGGATATAAAATCTCGAATAGTTGTAAAGGCATGGGTTTGAGCACTTTGTTATTGCCAAGTCTCATTTATTTTGGGGTTCGGTTTTTTTCAGTACTTTCTTTTCTGCACTCTAGGCATGCCACTGGGTAAGGACAAGGTGAACATCAGTACATAGCAGGAGTTTCTAGCCAAGAAATTCCTCCCAGGGGAAAAGCAAAAGAGTAGGAGTTTTAATGCTGCTGTTTAGTCATGTTAATTATTGCTTTAAGGAGGTGATACTACTTTGGTCTTTTCTGTGACCTCAGGTTTGTGGTATGTGAGAACCTTACTCTCTGAGTACATTGAGAAATTCATAATTCATATATGCAAGACAGCAGCTGCATGTTTGTAAAGCACTTGGTTAGAGCAAAGGCTGCCCAGTGCCAGGCTTGGATCAGTCCAGTTCCTGCCTCAAGTCCTACATTCACAAAACCCTGTTGCTTAACTGTGGTATTTAGGTCAGAGGCACACGTTGGTAAAGCAGTCTCAGGTTAACTAATCCTCCTCCTTATTGTCTAAATGGAGAGGCGGTGACTCATGTGCCGGGCTGTGATCCTTACCTTCGCAGAGAGCTACAAAGGGAAGTCTTTGAAGCGAGTCCTTCAAAACAGCGTGCGCTGCCTCTGTACCTGCCCCTTCCCTTTCCCTGGAGCCCCAGTTACAGTTTCGAACCGAGCATGTGATGTCTTCTTTTGTAATCCTGCCTTTGAAATGTTCTCAAGCATGAGGGGAAACGCAGAAGCTGCCAAAAACGTCCAGAATTCATGGTTGGTGGGAGACTGCTGTATCTGTAAAGTCTGTACTATTCCCTCTGCACAGGCTCTACTGACTGTATTTTTATGCTCCTCTCTTCTTCTTGCCTCAGTGATCAAATACTGAAAACCAAAACTGCAATCACTTCTAAAATGCAAAAAAACCACTTTGCCCTGCTTTGTCCTATAGGAAACAGGTATATGTTCTTTTCCAAACTGCTGAATCATAGAATCTACACATAAAAGTCATGAACAAACAATGAAATTTTCAAGTGCTGCAAGTAATTGTGCAACACAGAAAAAAACATTTCCTCTCCACAGCCCTGAACTGAGCTGTCTACCAGCTCTTCATGACTGTTTATGATGATAAGCTAACAGGATTTGTTTGTTTTATAAGATTTCTGCAGTTAAGGCTCATTCACACTCCTATTTGACTTATTGGTAATAGATTTAAATGCTGCCTACAACATTTTTAGCTTTTGTTTTAATTTTACCTCTTCTCAACCTCACTTAAGAAAATATAGCCCTCACTGGATGGGTTAGTATACTACTAGAATTTTTGATTTATATTTGGATGTGAGTTGTTAAGACACAAGCTTCCAGAAAGGAGAGAATTTCTGGGGCTTTTATCAGAATCTCCTCTCATTTTTCATAGTATGAAATCTCCTGATCATCAAAGCATCCAGATGTGTCTGAATGCAAATACTATACCATTGTCTTTAAACACTCTAAATCAGCTGCATGAGATAGTTACATCAGAAGAAGCAAAGAGAATTATGTTACATTGGAGTTACACGTATTTTTCAACACAACTATAAGGAAAATTAATACAAGACAGGCCAGTTCAGCAATCTTTCCTGTTTGACAGCTTTTGTTTGTTTGTCAGTATAGGCAAAAATAGTCCAGGAGAGCAGCTGTTGGATTTGAAGGTCCCATGACCTCTCTTACAATATGCAGTGTCCATGAGAAATAATTTTCATTTGGGATCACATTCATTAGATTATGAATTCTTCCCGAAACTGGAGAGTCAGTGTAGCTGTCATGTTGTACACAGGAGTGGGCTTTTCTTTCACTGTCCTATCTAAAGGCGCTCTGTGAATTAATGACATGAAGGTAAATACAACCACCACCCTATGGAGAACAGCAATTGTGACCTCAGCAGGAACAGAGCTGAAATTACACATTCCAGTGGGGAATAATGACTGATCACCTAATGCTGATGGTTTTACTGGGATAGTTTTTCTGTAATGATGTCCCTGTTTTCAAAAGATATGATTTCTATTTAGTTACTCAAAAGGGTTGTTTCTTTTGGGGTAGTTTTACTAAAATGTTCACATATTTTATAATTTCAGTTTACTTCATATTTTACCAACCACTTGGACAGAGGAGTGCCTGTGTAAATGCAGAAGTGGGGGGGAAAAAAGTATTCCTGAAGTACTGTCCTATTTATTCACTTGCTTTTGCAGGAAGTGAACTATTCCAATGCAAAGTACCTCAACAGTGCACACCACTTAGCCAATAACTGTGATTTTTTTTTAAGCTACAGGTTAGCTTTGAGTAATTTTCTGGAAAGAATATATGAGTTTTGTTCATTTCAAAGTAAATCAATTTTTCAAAATTTGCTCTGAATGTATATAGACAGATGCATGTGACCCAGTGTGTAAAATCCATGATACTTTAGTACTGGGGTGTTTTACTTCAGAAAGAAATAGATAACTTAAAAACTTGACCCTATGTTTTCTAGGACTGGGTTAATGAAATAGACTCGGCAGAAATAAACAAATAGGGTGAAAAAAAGGTCCTTGCTTTTTTGCATTTTCCCTAAACATAAATATATTGTCTTGTGAAGTTATAACTAGACAATAAAGTGAAATAACATAAACTGTATAAGCTTAAAAAAAATATTAAAAGGCTTGGGGAAAAAATAAATCTCCCCTCTATTTTCCCACCAAAGAGGTAGGAATTTGTGCAAACTGATGCATTTTCTTGATAAATTGACATGTTATAATCTAAAAGAAGATAAAGAATAGAGGAGCCCTGTCATTTTGAAATCGATTCCTTCTACAATAAGTATTCTTTCTTACTGGATATTGAAAACACTTTGAGTGAATTGAATTCTTCAACAATCCACATTAACTTTCTATAAATTAGTAGCATGTCTAAAACAGTAACACATTAACAGCATGAGTGATCTAGGATTTGAATGATTTAAGTGACTGTGGATAGCCCGAGGTTATAGTAATGATTCCTTTAACACCATCTGAAGTGATTTTTTTTTATTTTTGGAAGTTATAAAGAATTTGTTGCATATTAGCCAGCTCATACACGTGTAAGCCTACCCAGTGATACAGCTATTCTGTGGAGAGCTCTCTTCTCACACTGCTGTGTGCCGTTTATGAGTCATCATCTTGCCTAGTACTTGTTCTCATGCCTTCTTAACATGGGTTATTCAACCCACCCCATGTACTCCCATGCCAGCATTGCAGCTTTAGACCTAAAAAAAGTAGAATATTTGTTTTTAAAAATCGCAGAATCTTTGACTTACCAGCATTTTGTTTTCATGTGGCTGGGAGGTGTTTGTTCATCTCTATACAGATCTAACTGCCCTTTCCTTCTGCATGTCAGTTTTTAAACCTCTTGGAATCCAATGCAATGCCTCCTGTTCTCCACTGCCTCCCCTTACCCCATACTGAACTCATGTTTAGATCTCTTACACTCTTTAGCTTAAGCTTTGATCTCATCCAAGACAGTGGTGAGGCTTCCCGAGAGCTTCCAAGGTCTGCACATCCCTGTCATGATTCAGAACCCACTTTTTTATGCATTAACAGGAAAGTTATAGGATTTCACAGACCCAGATTCACAAGTATTCTACTCCTTTGCCCAGGCTTTTATCAGGCATTAGTGTAATTTTTTAGTAGGTATGACTTGGCTGTGTTTCTGAAGTTAAAAGCAGAGAACTAATAAATTCTAAACACAGCAATAAATTCAGACTTGCATTTATTTTGCAGTTTGTCACTGTTTATTTGAGTCTGTTCCTACTTATTTTATATTTACATTGGTAACAGATGTGATGCTTCAATTTTATTTGAAATTGTTTGCAGTAAAGCTGGCCAATAATGTGCCCATATTCAATAAGGTAACACAATACAGCTTGTTATAGTCACTGATAATGATACTTCAGGCTGTATAGCTTTGTGGCAAACTGCACATTTTGAGGATTGAATGACCAAATACTAAAACATGTACTTTGAATGCCAAAGGTGTGCTAGAAATCAAAACCAGATTTCAGTTGTGAACGATAAGAAATCATTAAAGAAATAATCAAAAAATATTTAATTTCAGAGTAATGAAACACCATTTCTTCTTCATGTTATAGTAGAATTACTATATGGGGTCTTCTTCTGTTCTAGGTTCAAGTTCTTTTAATATCATAACAAAGCAATAAAGACATGCTTAGGAATTCATGTTTCCAACTTCTATTATAAAGTCTTAGAGACATAAAGAGCAACTTGAAAGCTAAAAAATCCTTACAGATATTAAAATAAACATCTCCATAAGGAATTACCAAATTATTTTGAGTATGCCAAGCAAAATCTAAGGAGTTTTCTGTCCATTACTCTACTATGCAAAAATCACCAGCACCCTTGTGACAGGTACTACTAAATTAAAAAGTGAGACTAGAATAATGAATGTAGTTAAGCTATTTATCTCATGAGTCTGAAAGATGAAGAACAGAAGCATTAGGCCACCAGCAAGCTGGCTGTAGGGTACGAGGTGATTTTGATGATTTGTGAGACTGCAATTTGGGAATCAGTTTCCTTGCTTTGAGGCATTCTTTATATACTTTATCTGTGGTCATGTACAGATAGTGGTTAGTACAGAATCTGTTATTTAGCTTAAGAGGTTTCTACAAGATCCTGATAAAATGCTTCAAAGGCATCTGTTGGTGCTAAACAACATTGTTACCTCAGATTACTTAACTAAAAAAAGTAAAAATAAATTCCTCTGTAGTTTCTTATACATTTAAATAGGGTTTATTCTTCCCTTATCACTTTAGAATTCTTATTTTTATTGCCAGTGATGTGTATTGATTTACCTCACCTTTGTGCTGGAATCCATTCCCAATCTCTTTTGAGTCAGAGCAAATCTTACCTCAGTAAACTGTGCTGAACTTCTCCATTACTAACATCCTGCCATTACAAAAACATTTGCAAAATCGTGTTTTCTGATTAAAAAAATAAAAGAGTTGAATTTGTATTGTCTTAAAAACAAGACTGTATCACTAAAGAATAGTGAAGTTCATTTGATACCTGGAAAATGAAATATTATTTCCAAAAGCAGAAGTGATTTCAATGTATTATTTGAAATCGGCAAAATATGGCCCTTCAAATACTCCTGGAGGTAAAAAATTGTATTTAAATGTCACTTTGGCACTTACTTTTAGCCTACAGCATGTCTGGTGATTAATAGTCATTGGTGGACTAAGATGCCAGTCAGTAGAAGCACATCTGTCTGCAGCTGGCCTTTGAGAATACGTCAAATAGGAGATGATGCTGTAAGTGAGGTTGTTTGTGCCTAGGCACAGTGGATGGCTTTCTTAAAACTGCACAGAGAATTTTTAAGACAACCTTTTCATAGAATTGTCTGCTCGCTGGGAGAGTCTTCCCATGAGTTTGTCCTTGGCCCTGGGGATGCTCTGTGCCCCCCAGCCTGACTCCAGCCTGTGGGAGGCAGCTCTGACTGCAGCTGCTGTGGCACGTCTCGGCTAGAGGTGATGCTCTGGGGGATGTGGTAGCAGAAATAGTGCTCCTGAATGTGTAAATAGCTCCACAGGCTGCTAAAGTGATGGTGGCAGGCTACCATTCTGTTGGTTTATTTATATCTGTGGAAGTGCCTTGAGCTTCCTAACAGAGTATCACACTTGTGCTGTGAGGTTTTTTGATTATTTTCCCCCTCAACACAATCCGATTCATAAAAATCTTTGGTTTTTCCATCAGTCTCAGTTTCTTGCCTTCTATGAAAGCTACCAAAAAAACCTTAGCAAATTAAGGAGCAGATCTCAGTTTGGGAGTACCATTACAGTTGGCCCAGAGTAAAAGCTGTGCATTGATCCATCTGTTTGCACACAGAGGACCAGGACACACAGCCCCGGCACTGTCATGCTTATCTGCTGCTGCCAGTCTGGGAACGACCCAGAGACTTTGTGATTCAGACCTGAAGCAAAAAAATTATTTATGAGGCGGGTGGTTGGATATAACATTGCAATGCTGAAAAATAAACATCTCCATTTCCGTTTTGAGCAGGGAGTGCCACCGACTGACTTTCTGTTCCCAGCAGTAGCTGATGGATCCATTCCTGAAGCACTCAGCTGCCAGTGGGTGGATGCAGGTGGCAGACTGGAGAGCAAACGTGTCAGGAAGGCAGTATTTTTGACACCATGGCTGGAGATTGGCCGTGTTCGTGTGATGATTAGGATTCCTGCAGCAGGAATCATTTGCGGTGAGTAGGTTAATGGATTGGTCTCATGCAGATGTCTCACTTTAGATGGACATCCTGTTTCAATTCTTGCTTTTTGCCAGAAAAAGAGTCCAGCAGGAGGGAGGTAAAGCGATGTGTAGTAAATCATGATAATTCTTCAACTTCCCTAGCTCAACAACTGGTGTTCATGGCTCTGACTGTGTGTGCTGGAAAAGGGGTGATGATGATGGAGGCAGAGAAAATTAATAGCTCAATAAAAGACTTGTGACTTTTTTTCTGAGAAACAGTCTTCTCCATGGATATAAAACAGGCTCCTTTATAAGATGTGCATTATGGCAGTAGCATTTCTGATGGAAACTGAGGGGCTGTTCTCTTAAAGCATACTTGTTCAGATCAATAAATACACAACGACTTACATCCAGCAGTACAATTTTTTGCAAATATTAGGGAAAGGGACATCTCAATAGGCATATGTCTACAGATGACTGTATAGGGAAAAAATGAGTGGGAGCTATGTACTTCAAGTCCTTGTTAGTACTTTGCTCTCAAAATCCCCACGCTTCCGTATTAGAGATGAGGGAGAGTGCATTTGTGTGTAGGAAAAATATTTAACTCCCTCACAGCATTTTATTTGCCCTATTTTTTTCCTCTACAGTTTCACAATAATATAAAGTTTGCTTGTTTTTTCCTGGTAAGAACTGCCAGATCTGCAGTTAAAACATAAAAACTTAGCCTCCTTCCTTTCTGTCTAGAAGTAATTCTAGAAGCAAAGTGAAGGAGGCAGTTTGTGATTAGTTTCTTCTTTGAAAAGAAGTTTCTTCTTTTCAAAGAGCAGATAAAGCATAGTTTTTCTTTCTAAAAGATTTTTTCTTCCTTGATTTTGTGCTTCAAATGACAAACAAAACTTGATCTCTTTCTAGACAGTCTTTCTAATCCTTTGCTGGAACTGGAAGGCAACTCAACACACTGAAGTCATACTTTCACAGACCACGAGGGCTAAGCAGCACTTACATCTCTGTCAGCATGAAGCAGTGGTTTGTAGAGCAGAAGGGAAGAGAGGAACTTGCTGCCCTGTTGTTTCCTAACTGGTAGGGCCTGTTTCACTGTGATCTTGCTGCATTTGGTGAGGCAGCTACATTTTTACAGCCCTTTGAGCCTGGTGAGGAGTCACCAAAATGAAGGCACACAAGGCAGGGAGGGAGGGAGGGAGGGAGGGGGCAAAGAAGGAAGGGAGTTTGACCCGTACAGGAGCAGCATTACAGACTGACGTGGCCCCTGCAACTGTGTCTGTATGTGGCCTTCCTGGTGCACCCAGGGCTGCTTGGGGTCATCATGGGAGCCCAGTGGTTGTTTGCTTTTCCATGGTTTATGTGAGCCTAAGGGTGAGATGAGGAGTGTGCCTGGATCCCACCTGACCAGCAGGATGATGTCTGGGATACAGCCACAAGAGTAATAGCCATTATTCTTTCAATAACAAGCTTATCCTGAGATTAGCCTTAATAACACTACTTATCATCAAGTACCTTACAGTAATCTCAAAGTATTTTAATGACCTGTTTTGTACATTTATTCTAGAATTTTTATGAATCTCTATCTAGCATTCACCTGTATTCTTATTTCTGTCACTGATCCGTTGCATACATTTCATTACTCTGTATAAAATGCACTATTCCTTTTCATTTGCCACCCAGAATTGATCTCTTCCAACACATCCAAATGCCACCCAGTGATTACAGCAGGAATTGCACTTGATCGCTTACACTGCTGTATTGCATGCAACAAACGGGCTGCTGGAAAAATTTTAAAAGACAGATAATTTATCTTTGTGATTAGAGTACTCTATTATAAAATCAACACTTACTGTGAGTAAATCTATTTCTTAGCTCCTCATTAGAACACTATACAGTTGTGAAACATCCTTTAATGTTCATGAGATGCATTTTCCCAAAATAAATGCTTCTCAATCCATTTTGGCTATAGTTTATATACATAGCATGTAAAGTCATCCCCAAGATACCTCTTGATGTGTTGCAATAGACAGAATGGAGAACCAGCTGGATTGCATGGGGCGTTTGTTTTACCTCCTACATAGGTGACATTTTGCCATTTCCGAAAAACCACTCAGAATTCTGTCATGGAAAAGCATGGTATTGTTTGTGTATTCCTTAACTATATTTGTGTTTTGCAAAGATGGCTTTTCTTCTCTGTTGTGTCATTCTGTTAGGAGAGGTTATGTGAAGACAGAACTCATTATGTAGAGTGAAATTTCTTCGTTTTGCCTGTTACAATTTCATACCAGGAGCTCCCTTGCAGGCTACTGCACTCTCAAGCCTGCATTTTTTTAAATTGAATTTTCCCCTGTTTGATACCAACTAGAAGAATTTCCTCCAGGGGTCAGCCCTGTGGGTTTGTCTGCATTCATGGGAAGCAGTGTCTGTGAGTGCTGGCTGGCTGCTCCTGCAGGGACCTAAACTTCCCGTCAGGACTAGTACCTATGGGTGCATCGTGTCACTCTCAGCCCTGAGAGAGAAGGGACTGTGCAAGCCAGGACTTGGAGCCACCTGCCTGGCACAGTGTTCCCCTCGGGCTGGAGAGAGAGGCTGTGGTCCCTGGAGAACAGGAAGGCATCAGGGACTTTGCTGTGCCCTAGGGAAAGGTGCTGTCGGGAGCAGGGACAGGGGCAGAACTCTACACTGGCACCTTCCAGCACTGTCAGCAGGGGGTCACAACATTCCTGCTGAGAGAGGGTAGCATGAGGCACCCCATTTCATCAAGTCTTGTGCAATGAGTGAGACCAGTGATGCAATTTCTCCTCCCTTACACAGCTTTCTGTGATGCTTTACTAGTCACAACCTGACAGCTTGCCCTAACCCAGCCTGGAATACAAATGTAATGAATGTACAGTGTGACTGCTGCGATGCCAACAAATCCAGTACTTCTCCAGGTGTAAAATGCTGTCCCTGATCCTCTCTTGGTGTGAGAAGTGCTTTTGAGAACTGTATCTGGTGTTATCTGACTCTTTTTTTGGGCTCTCTCAATGCACCACAGTCCCTGATGCAATTTCCTGTTGCTCTGAGCTCATTTCTCTTGCACTGACCCACAGCAAGATGTTAAGAAAGGAATTATTCATCCACCTTTGTATGAATTTGAGCTCTGAATGGTAAAAATTGTAAACAAGCCCAATAATTTCTGAAAATAAACTAATACTCAGAATGCAATAGATGCTCTCCAGCAATAGAAGGAAAAGCTGCAAACTCTTCAAATAAGCAGCACAAACTTTAAAAGAGACATACATTATTTTTTCTCAAACTAATTTTTATATTTATATGATTAATCACATAGAAAAGAGTGAAAAAATTATTTATAGTTCATTCTGGCCAAACTCTTCTCTGTGCAACTTCTTTGAGGTTTGTGGAGTAACCGGAAGAGAGGATTTGGCCTTTCATCTTGATAGTGTGAATGTGCTAAGAGCAGAAACAAAGGATTTATTAAAGATGACCAGTATTTATTTATTGGCATTTTTTCTGACTTTTGTTTGTTTTTTTTTTTTTAAAGTGGGCATGTCTATATAGAAGACTGAAAGACAATTGTGATTAAAGCTTCTGAAATGCTTGTTTACTTTTAAATGGTGCAGTAAAAAGAGAAAAAAATCCTTTTTATAGGAATCAGTAGTCACTTATAAGAGAGCTGATCTCACCCAACAGACTGTGAAGTTGATAATTAACCAGAAACAGTCAGGTTCATCATTCTGTAATGAGCTGCCTGCAAAACCATCTGATGAATAAAGGCTGTCAAACAAAATCTCTTGGCATGGCACATCCACCTGCAGGGCTTACTACAGATGGCATGACAGTGTCTGACCATCTGATTCAGTCAAGAGAGGCCAATGAAAAGGTGGTGTATGCTCCAAACAATATTTTCTAATTCTTCAAATGCTGCAGCAACAAATGGTAGAATTTCTGTATTCACAACTGTGAATTTCAGGGTAGGGAGGGAAACACAGTCTCAGTCCAGTGCTAGAAACAAAATACAGCATAAAACAACAAAATTACATATGCATTATTTAACACCATTACTGGAGAGGATGCAGTGGTGGAGAAAAAGCTACTATAAAAGGATGAAGTGGAATCCCAGAGCATTTGTAATATCCACCTTCCCTGTGGCACAGGCTGGTGTACATACAACTAGCCACTATTTGTTGCAATTTGTTCAATTCAAAGCTATTTTTCACCCCCTTTTAAAAGGCCTACCCAGTAGTCTTTACTCAAAATAAAACTGTAAATGATAGTTTCTGAAGGCTGAAGCTCCATTCACCCAACAATACAGATCTGAGTGTACAACGACAATTTTCAGTTTGTAAGGCTGCATTGCAGTGCTGAAGGCACCACAGATGTTAAAGATTTATGGTGCTTATAGGGCACCATGCAGTGCATGTAAGCCAACTGGATAGAAATACAGTCATAAAGAAACATATCTTTCCTTTCTTTGAACCAAACTAAACTAAAACTTGTTCTGGCTATCATTAAACCCCCTTTCTCAAGGTGAAGAGCTACGCTGGCCTTTAGCCCAAGTGAGTCACTGAGAGCTGAGCCCAGGCAAGCCATACAAATGAACAGAAAGGGCCCACCGTGATCATGCACATTTGGCCACGTGGGTTTGCAGGATCAGGCGTAGGTGTGAGGTTGCCAGGGCCAGCTGCTCCCAGCAGTGAGGGAGCTGCTTGGCAAACAGCCCAGCTGTCTCTGCTCAGCCAGGGGAGCTGCACCATTCAGAGGGAACAGGGAGGCTGCTCTGCAGAGACCATTACTAAGGCTCAGCATAGCTCCAGATACCTATGAGCACTTTCAAATTTATTTCAATGCAAAGTACTTCTCCCCATCAGCTGTCAAAGAGCTTGCACAGGCCAGGGTGGATCACTTGCTGCCATTGACAGTGGATAGTGTTTCCTGGATCATTTAGGCAAAACAGGAGCCAGGTTTACAGCTGCACCAGTCACCTCTGTGCTTGCATTGTGCTTTATCTCAGATAGGGAGTTTGCCTGGAGCCCAGGAGAGCCCAAAGTATGGAGAGATTTGTAATAGAAACATGAAGATTGGCAGGAACAGAATATGATCAAGTACTAGAAGAACTGGCAGAACAAAGGGTTAAATGCATAAATACTCCCCTCAAAACACACCCTTTCCAGCAGTAAAATGGAGACAAAGGTGGTTATAGCGAGCCCAGAAGACCTACACTGAGAAAGACCCCAGCCCAGCAAACTCCCTAGCAGACCCTGCGTCCTAACAACAGCAGAGTGGCATCAGCATAGCAACAGATCCCTTATAACATTGTATATATGCTTTTTCCCATTAGCCCACAAGGAAAACTTTCCAAACAAGAAAAAAGAAGCAGTGAGCAGCAACCTGACCTAAGGATTAAAGACCTGAACTTAACAACGCTCATACTAAGGACTGCCCCGTAAGAGATGATGGTTCCTAACAGATATGAGTCCAAAATGAGATTTTGCGTGGCCCTCAAGAAGAACTCCAGGGACAAGTGGAGGACTTGGCAGCTTGTGTTCTGTGTCCTTGGTGTTAGACAGAAGTGGTCCAGGTCAGACACCTTGTTGCTTGTGCATATGTGGAATGTGAGAATGGGTGAATAATGTGTACAAGGGAATGGCTGTGAAGAGGTAACATTGACTTTCTTATAAATGTTTGTAAAGAAATATCACCTCTCCCTCCATCATATCCTATAGCAAGTTTTGTACCACAAATTTCAATCCAAGTGTACACATCGGCCCAGGTTTAATAAACCTGCTGCCTCCCAGGAAAGCTGGGTGTGGGTGAATTGTGCTTATGGTGTTTTGCCCAGCTGTAGGGACCACATGCCAGCAGCCCCTGACTGTCCCTGTGTGTGTGGTGAGCTTGGGTTTGGTGGGTTTGGTCCAGGCTTCACACCACGCTGAGATGCCATATTTGTTTCCAAAGGCACTCTTAGAAACAGCATCGTCATATTCACACCTAATAAACCTGGCTCTGCGCGAGATGCCTCTCTCCTCTGTCAGAGCTTGTGTGTCACTGATGCCAAGGGATGGGTATTTTGGGATAGGATCAAAAACTCTACTTTCGTTTTCTCCAGGGCCTGATTTGCTGACCAGTGAAGGATACTGGCATGCAAAAGGCAAGGACAGTGCCTGAAGTTCTTTTTCCACCTCTGTGGGATTTCCTAGAGAGGACTGTCAGCAACATGTTGACCTGCTGAATCCCATAATGGTCTGTGATTATTAATTAACTCTTTACAGAGCCACTTGCTGTGGTTTGTAAGTGCAAACCAAGAATACAGTGACATTCTATTGTTGATGATATTGTTGGTAGCTTCATTTCGAGGTAATAGAGACAAATCTTACAATGAGTAGAAAAAATATTTCCCATTTCCCCAGTTCCAGCACATACAGGACACATATGACTGCTGTGGTGACACCATCTGTCTTGAATATAATTGAATTTGTAGAATTTCATACATGCAGCAGTAAACAGTGTACTGACTATGTTGTTTGATTGAACTCACAAACCTTCACTTTAATTGCAATTTAAGATATTTTTTGACATTTGAGATAGTTTAATTATGAAGGTTCGCAGCAGCTCCACAGGCAGGGTTAAAAAGAATTTTGTTCTCAAAACCTCTCATTTTCTTAGTAAATGTCCTTCCCAAATGACATCAATTGCATTTTCTAAGGATTTGCGAATTAAACATACCGATTAGAAATTAAAATTAATTCATATTAGCATGCCAGAGCACGTAACATCCCAAGGTACAAACTTTTTGTGCCTATGCCCTTTATCTCCCTAGTAAAAGCACATGGTGTTATCTCTTGCTTTGTACATGGCAGCAGCATTACCAAAACACTCCCTCTTCCCACTCCCCCAAGCTGAACTCAAACTGACTGTGTTTACTCACCAAACATGAAACTTGAGAGCTACACAAACCCTGCCATGTCAGCTGATCTCTGAAGCAGAATCACAGCATCCCAGGATCACAGAACAGGTCAGGTTGGAAGAGACCACTGTGGCTCCTCCCTGCTCAAGCAGGGTTATCCCAGAGCACACAGCACAGGATTGCATCCGAAGGTTCTTGAAAATCTCCAGTGAGGGAGATCCACGCCCTCTCTGGGCGATGTGTTCCAGTGCTCGGTCATCTGCACATTAGAGAAGTTCTTCCTCATATGCAGGTGGAACTTCCTGTGCATCAGTTTCTGCCTATTGCCTCTTGTCCTATTGCTCGGCACCACGGAAGTCCCCTCTCAGTCGTGTCTTGTAGAGTCTGAACAGGCTCAGCTGCCTCAGCCTATCCTTGAAAAAGAGATGCTCCACTCCTTTAATCATCTTGCCCTCCACCGGACCCAGTCCAGGAGCTCTGTGTCTGTACTGAGGAGCCCAGAACAGGACAGAGCACTCCAGGTGATTCTCACCAGGGATGAGCAGAGGGGCAGGATCACCTCCCTGCTGGCAGTGCTCTTCCTAATGCACCCTAGGATTCCATTTGCCTTCTTGGCCACAAGGACACAGTGCTGGCTCATGGACACCTTGTTGTCCACCAAGACTTCCAGGTCCTTCTCTGCAGAGCATGTCTCTGATGCCATTCTTGGGTCATGTCTAGAGAAATGCTTCTGTAAGGGCTTGTGTGTGCACCCAGTCTTGAGTGAGCAACAGAAGGAAAAGGCTGGTGAGCAGGAGAGATCCAATTAGCCCCCCTATAGGTGCAACACCAGGCTGAACCCACAACCAAATCTGCCGGGCCAGACCAGGAAAGCCACCTCCATGTCACCCTGGAACCTTCCATTGCTCTACAGGAGGCTAAGCAATTTATTCTATGACACAAGGAATAAGACATGGGCCCCTTTTGAAAAAAAAACAAAAAACTATTTTTTTGTATAAGATTATTTTCAGTTGCAGAAATAAGTCAAAACCAAACGTTGATCCAAAACACTCTCTGAAAAACATGAGATACTTGTTTTATCTCCTCTGGAGAAGAGGAAAAAGGGAAAGTGAGACTGTAGAAATATGGGATGTATACAGGAGAAGTTGAGAGGTAGTGCAGCTTAACAGAAAGCTGTTTGTCAGGAGTGGTGCCATAAAGCCCCACATTGTCATGATCTGCTCCAGGAGACCAGGTAGCAGTCCATCCAGGTACTCTTGTTCTTCCTGTTTGTTTAGCATTGATTTGAAATGCACATTCTGGTTATTTATTTTTAATGTTTTCCCCTCAAGGTGTCACTGCAGGGTAGACTTAAGGCTATTTACAGGCACCAGCTGAGTATTTTCATTCCTGAAATTGTTTCATTTTCTTTGAAACAAAATATTAAGTATAAACACCTTGGGTAAATAATGCATGGTTTGAAGGTAATGCAACATCTCCATGTAATGTTAGTATCCCTTGCATTGTTCTTCTTCACTTTACTTCTTTGTGTTTTCTCCATCTTTGTGTAGCTCATCTGGAAAGAGGAAGAGTTGTGAATGCCTAAAGCATTGGTTTAAGCCTGTTTAAAAGCAGGTCTCTTGCTGGTACCAGAGAAAAGCTAATCTGGAGTATTACATGTCCTTCTTGTCCATGCAATAGGGCTGCTGCCTGCACTAGTGAACTATTGACAGCCCTCTCCAGGAACCCTTTAATTTTCTGTCAAAGTCTTAAATCCAAGAGGCTATCAGCACCAACTACCTCTTTACCTGGCACTGTTGGTGGTCAAAGACTTAAGGAGAGCAACACAGGCTTACTTAGAGTGATTGCCTCTTTGCTGAACAGGCATTGAGATGGACTTCTTTTTTATTATTTCCTCTTCAAGTGGATGCCATTGGTAGGAGCCTTCAGTAGTCTGTGAAAGGAAAATACAGTTATTCTAGCAGCAAGGAGAAATAAAGCCTTATGCTTGTAAACCTTCCTTGTTTTACAGTAATTTCAGTTTCCTTGTCTGTCCCTTGTGACAACTCAGAGGGCAGGATACATGCCTGTTGCTCAGCAAGCAATTGTTACAAGTATGTGTTATACCTGAAGTCTGCCTGACTCTTCATCAGGGAGATGAAGGGATTATTTTTTCCCATGAGATCTTAGTTTTCACATATCATTTACGGTATTTTAGACATGGGCTTTACCACATTTGGTTGCAGGTAACCAGTGAGCTCTAAAGCTGATTCTTAAGCATCATTTTCTTAGGACATCAAACAAACTACTGCATAAAAAAGATCCAGAGCTAGAGAAGTTTCTTCTAGTGTGACCCAGATCCTGCAAAATCACGTATCTACTTGCTCGTATACAGGTTGCAGAGATGTGTGAGAAGATGTAACACCTTATTTAAGCATCCTCTATGAAGGAACTAGTACTCTATTGGCACAGAAGTGAGTGGGGAGTCTGCTAGTAACTTGGGTAACCTGCTCAGCCCCTGGTTATTCTATGCCCTATATGTAGAGCATCCAGATCCTAGTGACAAGTGTCTTTATCACAGATGGTGCTTGCTGAAAATATTCACTTCCATTTTAGCAGATGCAGCAACAGAGCCAATCAACCATGGGAACTGGCTCACCTTAGCCTCGATTGCTTCATGCATGCCAAGCTCAAATGTGTCTTTGTGGAAGAAGGTATCTCACATTTGTGGTTCTCATTCCAATCTTGTCTTCTAGGTGTTTTGACTCCAGGGTTCCTCAGTTTTTTTTCCCCTGTCCCACCTGCTTAGCCAAGTACGGCACACAATGAATGGGAACAAGAGGAATCTTGCTTCTACCTCTCCTCTTCCCCGACTGCATTTTGTCTTGTGCGCTTCTTCTCTTTCTTGTGACATTTTCCTGTTGTTGACAATGATAAGATATTATTAACATTACTGCTTTGGGTATCAGAATGTCAGAGCTACCTCTCAGAAAAGTGAATGGATCAACAGTGGATGTTATGGGGGGAATCTGAATTAAAACATACCGAACTGATGCATGGAGAGATACGAAATGAGGGGCTATTAAGCTGAACATCTCCACTTGTGATGCAGTTGTGATGATGTTTTAAGCCAGCCTCTGTGATCTAATTACATTTCCTAACTATATTAAGAGAGTGTTTTTAGAGTGATAATTCAATCACTCTGAAGTTAGAAAATACCAGCATTTAGGTTATCTCTGTAATACAAAATGCATATTATACAACAGTCTCCAACTACTTTCTTTTAAATATATTTTTAAAATTACCTTCTAAACTGAAATCTATATACAAGAGCAGGACTTGGAGGCTGCTCCAAGATGTGGGCTGAAGTCTTCCCTGTGGCTGCTGTCCTAGTTCATAGGGTGTACATGCTAGCGAGAATTTGTTCACACCCCCCCCCGCTCACACCCTGACAGCGTTCAGATACCTCCAGCCATCTCTTTTCTCACCCTCTGGTTCTGTTCTTTCCAATCACATCACTCTTGGTCAGCAGGACTGAACCCAACAGCCTCTTCACAGAAATCAGCTCCTACCTGCAGATTTCTGTTCAGTGGACACTCATCAGGATTTCTCCCTTCTGTCTTTACACATGAAGGCACCTCTGTGGCACATCATTTAACGCTGGGCTTTTGTGAAATTTGGTTGCTGTCTGGTAAAAGGGCAGAAATGAATAGTGGAAATCCCTTGGTGTGCTGGGGCTGGGACCTGGACTGGCCCAGAGTGATGAGTCTAGAAGGGCAGTCATCACCAGACCAAGAAGGCATCAGTGTGCAAATCATTCAGAGGAAAAACCATCACAAAATACTACCCTTGAACCCACAAAGTTTATGTCTGAATTGCAGCCACAGCTGTGATTGCTCTATATGCTGGTGTATCCAAGCAGGCTTAACCTCACTAATTCAATAATAGTAGCAAGTTCAAGCAATTCAATACCGGTACAAGCTCAATCACAGGAACAACAGCAGTGCAGACATAGCAACAATCACCTCTCTGTGCTGTTCTCCAGGCAGCCAGGCTCTCAGATGACTTGGACAGCTTGAAGTTACTAGAGCAGAGGTTTTGGTGCATTGTTATCATACGTGTCAGCTACATCAAAGCTGGCTTGTATGTGCACTACAGTGTGGACCTTGAATTTTATCACAGGTGTAAGAAGCAGCCTACATTAACAGGGGCATATACCATTTAACTGTCCCTGACTATGATTACAACAAAACAAATGTGAATACTGATAATCAGTTAGATAAGTTGTGATTTAATTTCTTCAGACGTGGCTAAGTGTCAGTTTTCAGTAAGATACAACTGTGAAAAATTTGAGTAATCTATGCCATTACTTTATCAAGATCATTAGAGCTAGACACTATGAAGTAACTGCTCTGAACGTAGGGAAAAAAAAAAAGAAAAAAGAAAAAAAGAAAAATAATAATTTGTGAACAGAAAAGGTATCCTAACCCATGAAAACTTCATATTTCTCTGGAGAGAAACCATGTATTAGATTTTTAAATAAAGCAATCCAGACTTAGACCACAGGGTGAGGTAAGGATATTTCTTCTTTTCAGAAAATAAAGGCAGACCACTGAGTTACCCAGACCTGTTCCACTCTTCAGCACTCATTAAGCTGCAATTGTTGAGGTCTGGAGAACACAGCAGTCACCTTGTGCTCGAGCATGTATAACTGCTCTATCCAATTTTACTTGCCCTGCTTAATGCAGTATGCCAATTCATGACATATTGATTCAACTTATAGAGGAAATTTTTCTCCAGTTCATTTAAATTATAGTTTAGACCGTACATGCCTGAAGGAGATGCCCATAAATTATTTCAGCTTTCAGTAAGTCTACAATGAAAAATGTTAAATAAATCAAAAGTGCTAACTAATTTTTGTTTAATTATTGATTTAAGCCCACTCTGCTTTGGAAAATGTAATTACGAAAGTTGAATTTGGACAGATCTACAGAGGGTTGTATGGATCCAAGTGGTAAAGGAAAGAATTCAGTCTCCTAGATCAATGATGAAAATGTGTCCTTTGATAGTGGCTCCAAAGAAGAAATCCAACAGCATTTCAGAGTGCCTGTTTGGCCTTCCAGACATTCTCCAGAGGACAGCAAGCATCCAGGAGTTTCTGGGTTCTCTCCAACATATCTCACTGAAATACTGATGAGGGTGGTGCTTTTTGAATTAAAAGAGGGTCAATTAGGTAGTGACCTGAAATTAATGTCTATGCATGAATGCCTTATACACAAACTATACATTCCTGACTACCTATTTATTAACCTCAGAGGCTGTTTTACTCTTCCTCTATACCCGAATATTAACTTCTACAGCAGAACAGGGGAGTCTTCTCAGGAGGGAAAGAGACACTCCTGGAAGCATCTCTGCCATCCTCAAACCTTTGAAGTAAAGGACAGAGTCCCAGTCCCTGGCAGGAGAAGAGGCCCTAAATAAGGATTGCAGTTTAAATTGGGATTATTCAAATGGATCCTGCATGTTGCCCAAGAAAGAGACAAATCCCTGAGGCTTTATACACCTGGGAATCAATCAGGTCCTTGGGAGAGGTATTTTGACTCAGTTGCTCCCATCCATAATGCTTCCTATGACTTAATCTTGCCAGACCAGCAGGTTAAAAAGTTTAAACCAAACTTTTCAATGTAACTTTTTCAGACTACCAAAATATTCATTCAGTTTTCTTTAATAACTGCCACAGTACTATTGAAGGTTAAATTTATTAGTCCTAAAATATTTTAATGCTGATAAAATAAAAATCTTTTGCAGATACATTATTGAAGGATAATATTAGGTTTGTAGGAGGATTTAAAAGATTATTTGAGGATTGTGAAACAATTTCTGGATAACCTTAAATTCATGTTTTTGAACGATGGCGGCCTCAGTGTAGAAACCACAGAGGAAGTTTTCCTTCCATTAGAATTCTTCAGCTTGCTTTCTATCAGGAAAACAGGGGGCCCTGAAGGGATTCTCTTTCCCAAATAATTTAGGTTTGCTCACAGCTCTCCTCCAATAGGAGCTGTTTGTTTTCCACTTGTTTGCACTGCTGAGCAATTAGTGGGTTGAGAAGTAAGTTAGGACCATCGAGGAGCTCAGCTGCACTTGCTCTCTTCTGTCTACTCAGTTCACCAGACCTTTGCCAATCCCAGAAATCTTTTTGGCAGGGCAGTAAGAATATGAGGAATCTTTGTAAAAGGATTTGAAGGTCAGCCAGGAGAATTAGACTGGGAGCAAACATTGTGGAGGTCATTTGCTGCAACAGGAAGGCTTGAATCTGTTCAGGAGCAACTGGGAAAATCTATCATGGGAAAATCCCTGTGCTCCTTGCAACGTCAGGGAGCTGGGACCTGGCTGGGTCTTTTTCAAGGCTGTACATTTGAGAGTCTTTCCCTCTGTAAACCTTTGCCTCATGTATTAACTACAGGAAAGAGATTTCTGTGAGAAGCTGACAAAAAGCTGATGCATCTCTGCCAGGAGATTTCCACAAAAAAAAAGCAAATGTACTCTTGCCCTGCTTGGTCAGCAGCAGGGGAAGAAGTCGCTTCTCACCAGGCAGCTGGGGTTGTCCCCCTCCGAGCTCTCAGCCAAGAGAAAACAGCTTGCAGCCCATGTGGCACTTCAGTGTGAGCAGTAAACATCACATTAGCGTTTGTAGGAGCCCAATAACCTGTCACTGTGGGTTTGGCAGTGCTGCCTGAACAGCCCCGGCAACCACGAGCCATGTGGCCGAGGCAGCTGGGAGCACTTAGGGACAGCTTGCCCCTGCCCCTGGGGGCTGCACAGGCTCAGGGAGGGGGGACAGGGCCGACTGCCTGTGGCCAAGCCGTCTCTGCACCAACCTTGTGAAGGAAAGCCAAAACTGAAATAAGGGGTAGCCCCCATGAGCTCAGCTCTGTCCTGGCCTGGGGAAGGCTGGAGCAAAAGGGGGGAATGCTGGTGGTATCTGGCATGTGCTCACGGGCCAGGGCAGTGAAGAGGAGCAGTAGCCCTGACAGGTCCTACCTTGCCATGGGTTGGCAATCATCCCCCCAAAGCATAGTGGAGATTAAAAGCCACTCCTGGCACTCCAGAGACTCAGTGTCTGTAAAGCTGCCCTGGGGCTGTAGTTTCATTAAAATGCATGCTTTTACCCTTCTTCTATTTTACTTTTAATGCTGTTCTTTTCTTAAAATAGGGACTCAATGTCTTGCACAGGTGTGTGGACTGGAAAGCTGTACAGTTCTACCATAGTCAGGGTAAGGCTATGGGCAGGGAAAGGCTGGCTGAGAAACCCTGGCTGTTTTGTTTCCCAGAAGGGTGCTGTGGAAACCTCAGTAATTTCAAAAGCATGATGGTGCTGTCAGGAGGTTTCCTTTCTCCCGAGGTGGACGCTCATCCTCTCTCCTGTCCAAAGCCCCATGGCCTGCCCTGTGCTGACATCAGTATGTGCCACTGGAAAAAGCCAGGGGTCCAAAACACTGGGAAAGTGCAAAAAGTGGTGACATGGACAATCAGGGTAGAGCACCCCATGGCTCCTGCTAGAGGACAATGGAACTGATGTGACAAACATATATATCCATAGTTCCAGGCAGGGGACATAACTGAGATCTACATTCCGCTTGGGAGAGAGAGTTTCTCTTTTGAATATGGACAGTCTTCTAAAGCCTCTTCTGAAAATGATTCAGAAACAATGGGGATGTGTTTTCTGGGAAGATTTTGGTGTCCTTTTTTTAATCTTTGGCACTAAGGTTCATAGGGAATGCTAACATGATGGAATGACCTTCTGAACTTGCTTTTTTGCTAGGATGCTGCTCTTAGAAAAATGGCTGACAGGCATCCTTTCCAGTTTTTCTTTTTCCTGTTGAGGCAACTTCTAGTCTTCTTCCTACTGCAGAGATACAAAATACAGCCCACCACATCCCCAGGGGTTTTGGCCTCTGGTGAAAAGGCCGAGTCTGTTCAGAAACTACTCTTTGGGAGAAGAAAGTAAAAGAGGGAGCTGCAATTAAATGACCAGGAAAAACTCCAGGTAAAAATAGTTCAACCATAATATTCAAGACTGAGATTTTTAACAGCACTTAATGATTTTTAGTGCCTCACTTCTTGGGTATTCCAATAAAGAAGTCTTTGGCCGCCTTATGCTCAGAGAATAAGTGCTTGGCATTTCCTGAAAGTTATGTCTCCATTAACATATTTCAAGTGGTGCATGAAGAACAGGAGCTCTTGAAAAATCACAAGGCCAAGATATCTTTTAATGACTTTTAATGGTCAGACAAAACACATTGTCATGCTCAGACACAGCTCTTCAAGGATTTTGAACATTTTTTTTCTTTCTCTGAAAGAGATTAAATAGTGGTATATCTGAAATCTTACACTGCACTTCAGTTGTGTCATGAAAGATAGAATTCATATTTGATATTAATGGAGCAGGTGAAACGTGAAATGATATTTCTTTAATCTTTAATGAAATTTCTGGTTTTAGCATTTAGCTTGTCTGTTCAATGACACAGAAGAGCTAATAATATCACTGTTTTTGAAGAATTCATTCACTACAGGCAGCCTGATTTTCTGAATCTGTTGGAAGCTCTTTAGGTGCTCCAATGATGCATGAAAAGTATAATAATAAAAAAAAAATCCTCTGTCCTTGAAGCCCAGTGATCATAATTGGAAACATATAATTAAAAAAGAAAAAAAAAAATCTCCCAGTAAGCCACTACTCTGGAACAGGGATGAAGTAGTTTAGAAAACACAGTTCTACAGCAATTAGCAGGAACAATGGTGTTTCAGGAACTCTTCAACCAAGTATGCTCTATAGCTTGGATCAACACCTGTATATTCAAAAAGTTGAATGGTGCTTTCTGTAGCAAACGGTTTCCCTGCTGAATGACTTTGCTGTTTTAAAATTTAATAATTGTTTTTGTAAACCGCCATGAAACAGGACAAGTTAGTAAGGATGCTGCAAGTTTTTGTGGGGAAAACTGATTTTTTTTTCTCTTGGGCATACATAAATGAAAAAATGCTGTGCATGACAAAAAGTTTGCTACGAGATAGGGTAGGACTAAGAGGAGGTTCCAGGGGACACACACCCAGTATTCCATCTTCAGCCAGTCCCTTTGAGGCCAAAGTAGATTGTGCAATCTCTTAAGGTTATTCACACCTTGATTTTCCATTATTTCAGCCTAGAATTTTAATTTTTCTTTTGAGGGGCCAGTGCTGACCTTCTTGTAAAAGAGGAACACTGGAGTAGTGTCCAAAGGATGCAGTTATGCTTCCAAAAATCATCAATGTTCTCCAGGACCCATTAAAGCTAACTGGTAATGGAACTAATATAAACCTTGGCCACTCTCCCAGCTGACTGTCCTAATAATAGAAACGCCCCTCTGAGTGAGTAGCTGATACTGGGATCTGCCAGGCAATTTTCATCAAAAACAGCAATTGGTGACAATATCCTTGGTGGAGATCTGCTTGTCTTAATCATATCACCACTGGAATGAGCAAGAGGACTCTCTTTCTCTCTGTTTTCAGTTCTTCTTTTGTCATTAGCACTTTCTTGAAGTCTCCGATCTTTTTGAGGTGTCTGCTAATCCTCCTCCCCTTTGCTTCCCAGTTGCACTCTTTTTTTGCACACATGATGCTGTACCCTCTTGCCCTTTCATCACTTCATAGGGAACCTCCCAAGTCTGTGTGGCTGAGTGGGGGAGCAGCTCTCTGTGCGATTTGGTGTTGGCAGGTAGGATTTTGTCCAGCTTTCTTGTTTTACAGAGGACTTGGCTCGCTTCTTCTGTCCAGCCTGAAGTGAGAATAGCTAGTGAAAAAGGGAGGGCAACTAGTAAAACCCCCAGGGAGTAGCCAGAGGTGAGACGTGCATGAGGCAGTTGCAAAAGCCACCAGTGTGTAAACGTGTGGTCATCTAACTACAGCTGGAAAACACCAGCGTGAACATTAGGGCTGGGCAACCTTGAAAATGCAACGTGACCAAGCTGTGGTGATGAGAATAAACCACTTGTAAAGTAGCCTCTTGGGCTGCTCCAAGGATGAACATTGCGGATAGTGTAGTCTGGATGTTCCCTGACCTGTCCGTTGCTGCAAGGCAGCCCCTCCATGCCCGGTGGGATGTCTGGGAGGTTGGGATTGCTTCCCCAGGCACCAGTACCATGGAGACCTTCCCCAGGTGCCGAAGGGGCTTCTGGGCTCCTTCTGCACTGTTGTGGCTCTTGTGTCAGCACCAGGCAGAGGGAGAGGTTAAAGAGTTCTCTCCAGGCCTTTTTAGTATGTGTTTCCCTTGTGATTTATTAAGATCAGCTTGAATTTTAAGTTGCAGAAAAGATGTCCATCAGTAGCAACCACAATCACATTCTCTGCTGAAGTCTTCAGATGTGACCCAGAAACCTTATCAGAGCACTGGGCAGAGTGCCTACTTAGCAAAACCCACTGCAGGTGGGTTCCAGTGCTGGCATTTACAGGATGTCTGAGCTGTGCCTCAGCTATTTCAGATGACACATATATATTTAATCCATGGCAGCATATTAGTAGATCAGACTTAGATTAATCAGGCTAAAGATAGCTTTTGGACCTTTTCCACATCTAGGTCAGAGAAAAAGAAGGTAGATATCTATCTGTGCTATAACACTAGCCAGCACTGTGTAGCAGATGAAATTTTCAGGGACATCAGTCAAAGAAATACTGTAATAAGACTAAGGGAAGCAAAGCCAAAGGTGTGTGTCTGTGTGTGTGTCTGTGTGTGTGTGTCTGTATGTGTGTGCACAAATGCAATGCAAAGCTTTTCAATTTGCAGAAACTATCAATTTCCAGTGAAATTCTCTCTGCTATTATAGCAGCAAATATGCAAATTTCCTTTATGCTAAAATATCCTCCTTTGTTTCCTTAGTGCCATAAAACAAAGCCTGCCCACTGATATTATTACAGAAAACTACAGAGAGAATAACAGTGCAGCTGTTCAAGGAAACCTTGCTGCATGTCAGGAACCGGCCTCATGTTTTGAGCCTTGGTGATGCCTGGAATAAGTCAACCAATGCATGGGAATTAGTTCCTTTAAAAATAGATTAGGTCCCTCTTAGGATGTTCAATGTGAAATGTTACTGTGGGTATTAATGGAGACTTCTTTTCTGCAAATTAAAAACTGAACTAGCGTTAATAAATCAAAGGAAACATTAAAATGCTCTTTAGCCTCTGCCAGTGTCCTTTTGAAAAGCACTTTGAAAGACTATTATGCATGCAGATTCTGATGAGAGGAAAATTTCATTGAAATTCGGAATGTTCTTTAGCAATTTCCTAATTTTTGACCTCACTTACTGCACTTGCAACACCAGAAGAGTCAGTGATGGAACCTCTCATTGTGGTAATTCAAGAAAACAAAGTCACCGGGCTCCAAAGTGAGAAGCAAATGTGCCATAACAGCAGAGAGCTAAGATGTAGGCTGAGACCCTGCCCATATTGAAACTTTCACCATCAACCTGTAACAGCTTGGCTTACATCCAAGATCAGCATAAAATTTCTCTTGGTTTTGACTTGAAAAATTGTCAAGAAAAAGATACCTTTTATTTTTTCAGCTTTGCTTCTGTCATGGATTAGTGGAAAATTGTGATATTCTTCCAAGCAGAGAACACACTTTCAGAACTCTATTACATGTAATGTAATACACGTGGAAGGGGAACCCAATTTTCCTGCAGCAGGGAGCTCTTCCAGCTCTTTTTTTTTAAGCTAATGACTCAGCAACAGCCCTGCTCTTCATCCCTCCTCTGAAGAGCATCTTTGGCAAACCCCTGTTAGGAGCCTCATTGATTATTTCCCTCATCTCTCCTGGAGGATAGAGTTCATTAGCTTATTACAGGAAAGGTTAATTAGCTCATCATAGACATTTGTCTGGGCTGTTCTCCTTGGTCTCCCCCAAATGCAGCCATACATGCATCCCCTTTGAACTCCAGGCAATGGCTAAGAGGAGAACTTTAACCACACATTGGCAGCTTCTTCATTTCCAGACTTTAATGCCTTTTCATAACATCGCCTCCTGACAATGCAGAGAGAGGAGGAGGTAGTGACTCCAGTGTGAATTAAGTGATCAGTGCTCTCATTTTCTCAACTGGAAAACCCTGCTAAAGACTCTCTCTGGTTCCATCTACAACATTATGATTTCTTCCTGTTTGGAGTATTGTGCCCAATCAAGTCTTTTGCTGTAGAATTTGGATTTTTATTATGGGGTTGCACCCAGCAGATAAGACAGAAGATATTATGCAAATACATATTTTAGACTTGACTCACTGATGAGTTTTCCCCTTCCTGTTTTTCTGATCTGGGAGTCTTCTCTTGGCTGTTACTGGGCCACTTCCCATCCCTGGGAGTTCCCTTTCCTTGTTTCCCTTGGCTGGTCCTGCCCAGGGGACACAGTTGGGCACAGCAGGCTCCCACCTCAGGCCAGGCTTGCAGGGCAGCCCGAGCAGGTGTCTGTGTTGATGGTCTCATTCCCACACCTCCCCATTGCCTGCACCCTTGAGCTCCCTTTCTTCTTGCAGCAGCCCTTGTGCCCCTCAAATCCTCACTACATTCTTCTGGGTCAGGGAAAAGCAGGCAATGTCCTGGCCACTGCGAGGACGCATCCTCACTCAAGGGTTTTTAGCACTGCTGCAAATACCAATAATGCACTGGATTTACTTTCTGTTTCATACATTGGCATAGCTCTTTCCTCTTTTCATACTAAAGGGAAAACAGGAAAGGTTTTCTCCAGAAGCCAGGCAATAAATATGTGATTTCCAAACATGTCCAGCCACAGGCATGACCCTGTGATGTCAAGGGTAGCACTCTTCATCACCTTAGGGAAAAGGGATTCATGCCAAAGCAAAGGTAAGGTGGGAATCTGTGAGTCCTTCAACTGCTCTTTCTAAAAGCATTTTCATTAAGCGCTGGAAAGGAAGATATTCCGTGTGTGCACTCTCAGGGATCTTGTTTTTCCTGTGGAAAGAGGAGGATGCATCCAGCTGCCATCTTCCTGGCGTGGCACCCGCTGTCCACCATCACCTGAAAAGGAACCCACTCCGATGGACTTCAGATCCAAGCCTTGTGGTAATCTGAAGAAGCTGGTTTTGAATCAGTTGTACAGCTGCTCAGATGTCTAGAGACAATATTATATAATTTGTCCCAGTAAAATCCCATATCTAGCACAAGTAAAATGTGATCAGGGTCACCAGTATTCATTTCTTTCTCTCTAATATTGCCTCACAGACTTCTGCCATAGCAAAGATAATTACTTAGCACGTTCATTTCAGTCTCAGCTTAAAGAACTGAGTGTGTGTACTTCACAGAGTCAGTTTTCCTAATTATTATCTGAGATGCTTATTTTGACTCAAGTTTCTATTCCTCCTGAGAGGAAGACAGCTAATCCACTCTGAATATTTTCTCTCTCAGAGTATTTCTAGTGCTCAGTGCTGGAAAACAATCCTTTATTAGGAACTGATCTAGAAGTTATTGAAGCTTTTTTTCCTTCTTCTGCTTTCAGTAAGCACTGCATTGGATTTGGAAGTAAATTGGAAGGATGAGTTTGTCTGGAGCTGGTGAAGCTTCTCTTGTTCTTGCAGCTAAGCCCTAAATGTGATGATATTTCACAACTGCCTTGCAAAATTAGGAAAGGTATCTTCAAATGGCAAAAATATCTTTTCATCTTCCTGTTAAACTAGAAAAGATTAAGTTTTAATGTAAAATCTATGAGGTACATTTATGGAGAAAACATGCTCTTGCTTAGAGTATTTTCCCAGGCAGAATTTTCTCTAGGCAGCCTTAGTTTCAGTTTCCTAGTTTTCCAAAACATTGTAAGACACACACTTCCGTGTCAAAAATCATTAGACGAAATTACTTTCAAAGTCTGGCAGAGGATAATTTTCCACAGATACTACATCATAGATAATGAAAATGAATATATTAAATAAAATTATTTTCATATTACTTTGTGTAATACAAAGCTCGTCTTTGTATAAAGGTTTTGTTTCTTTATTCCTTGCTATATTTTAATTTTAAAGGAATAAGAAAGCTGTGCATATACTTTTTACAACCACACATTAAATATATTTCTTCCTGTATTTAGAAATATATTTCTAAATACAGAAATGCCACTATTGGACTGAGTCATCTTTTGAGTAAGTTCATGAAATGCAACTTCCAGGAGCAGATGCAGAATCCTGTTGCTGAGGCAAAGACACCAATTCAGCCCAACGAAAGTCCTTCCCAGGAAATACCCATGACTGTAATTGCAAAGACTAGTTCACATTCCCCCACAATATTTTCAGTAACATCATCTACAAAAGGCTCTAAGTTTTGGCTGGTGCCTCATGTTTGGACAGCAGCTCCTGTGCCACCAATGTCAGGCAGGTTTGCATAAAGATGAAGAGCTGTAGCAGTTCAGCCTGCAGTAGACAAACATTATTTTTCCATCAGCTCTTTCCTATTGCCTTCAACATCTCATGCTGGGAAAAAAATGGAATCAAAGCAAGAAAATTTCAATGTCTGTGGATAAGGTTCATCCTTACTCGTCACCTCTGTAGCACATGAAAAAATCTGACCCCAGAGTCATTGTGGATCCTGGAGTTGTCCTCCAGCAGCTATGAATTGCTGATATTTCACACTGGATACTCCAACAGCCTCTATTGCTACACAACCTTTGATTCAGTGCATCACAAGTGATGGCCCTGACACCTAAAGGAATATGGAGAGAAAAAACCCAGGGAAGAGTAACAAAGAGAGGTCTCTCATTTCATATTGCACGTTTTCTGTTTTTCGCTTTCTTCCTAAAGTAATAAGGTTTTTTAAAGGATCTCTTTTATCAATTAGGCTTTATCCAGCACCTGACAGCATCTCAGCATCTATCTGGTGAGAGGTGGTTAAACATTTCCCCTTGAATACTGAACCCCTCAGGTCCAGCCTGTAACAAAAAGATGTCAATGACCTGACCTGATGTTGCATCCTTTAAAGGCATGCTTAAAGTTTTTAAGCTTTCTTGGTAAATTAGAAATCATCATAATTGTTTTATAGCTTAATACAAGTAGTTTAAATGCCCTAGGGCTTAATTTTATTTTACCAGCTAGAATTGTAACATGCAAGGTTTCCAATATGTGTGGAAGCTCTTCAGAATTAATCCCAGGTCTCTTTCCTTCCATCCCGCTGTGTCTCCTGTTTCACAAAGGCTATTTGACTGGGAGTTATTTTCTAAGCCATTCTTTTTCCTCTCACAATGGTGTCTTGAAATGAAACTGTTTCACTATTTAATTCTGCTGCTTCCCTGAGTGCAAGGTGACAATTTTTTGAGGTTTTTTTCTCTGTTTACCCTATTGAGAATTTGTTTATGGATGTTTTGTCCTTCTGTAAGTCCTGTTATCCTTGTTATCTGATGCTTTATCTGCAGGCAGTTTCTCAACCAGTTTGTGGTGCCAGCCATGTTCTTTTGAGAGAAGGTTCTTTGATAGATGGCTGGTATCAAACCACCTCTGTGACTGAGGGTTCACAGGCCACCAGCCAGCATGTAAGAACTTCTCTGTATCATGTGACCATTCCTAATTGCCATGCTTGGTGGACCTTGTCCATTTGCATGCATTGTTTGTTTCCAAAATTTAGTTAGATAATTTCAATATCCTTACTAATTGACTAATCACCGTGTAGCCATAAATTCTGTCTTCAAAAGAGAGAGACCTATGCAGATTTTGTGCACTGATTATTCTCATGATTGGATCATATTTTATATACTAGGCAACAGAAGAGCAATCTTCCCATGGATACTGTCAGTAAACCTCAATTCTGATCAGCAAGATATTTCGGTGAACTATTTAGTAAATGCTAATAGCCAAGCACTGCAAAGAGTGCAGTTGAATTTGTGGTGTGGATACTGGAGGTGCATGAGCTTCACCACAGAAAGGGACATAGAGATATCCATCAGCTGAGAGTAGGTTTGCATTCCTGTTGCAGTGGTCTGCAGCCATTTCGGGCAGCTATGAGCAATAGGCTCTGACATTCATCAGCATCACATCTGGGCACTGAGGATTAACATTAATCCTGGCATTACACCTTAATTTGAAGCAGAGTTTTTGGAAAAAGGGGTTAGTAAAACTGAGGTCTGAATGTTTATATACCATGAAGCCTCCTAACTTCCCATATAAACACGGTTTACAGCTGGGTATCCTCACCCTGCTCAAATTCATGGTACTAGGATTGTGCTGGAGTTTTCCTCTACTACATTATCCATAATCAAATACTGGTCCACTTATAAAGTGAATAAAAGCAAATCTGATACTATAAAAATTGCAGATATTATTATACTTGAATTTGCATCAAAAGATGTTTTTCAAAGCAGAATAATTTGGACAGCTGTTTTAAGTTCTCACTGGGTCCCCCTTCTGGGGCTGTCAGTGACATCTGGATCCATGGTCTGAATGAGATGGAGGTGATGTTGCCAATTCCATCAGAGATGTAAGCAACTGAAGAGTTCACAGAGCTGAGGAGAGTATGGGAAGATAAAATGCCTGACTGGCTTTTTGTCATTAATTTATTGTCTGGGAATCAGAGTTGTCATGATCTCTACACTCCCTGCCCTCTCCTGAGGAGGAACAAAACCTGGTCGTTACAGGCAGCCATGTGGAGGGAGATGGGAGCACAAACACAGACTTATAGACACACAAATACAGGCTCAGGCAGGCTGTGACACCTGTATTGTCTCAGCAGAAGCTGGTCCAGGAGTGCAAGCAGCATGAGAGGGGCTGAAGATTCAGTATGTCTACCACACCTCATTAGGAGAGTGGGAAAAAATATCTGGGCGGCTACAGGGTGTGTATTTGCACCTCACGTTAAACTGAATGCAGTTTACTTTGCTTTTAAACTATTGGTCATTCCCACAAGATTACCACAAGAGTCATCTGGCAAAGGCCATCTCAGCATGCCCTTCAGCCCACAAATTGGTGAAGCTGCAAGAAAGCCAGAAGAAAGCTCAGGATACCCTCAAGCCAGGCACAGCACATGTGGTGCTGGGTTCTATTTCTTGCTGGGTAGGGATGCTGTGAGAGGGAAGCAGAATTCCTCCTCCCCCAGGCCTGGCTCAGCACATGCAAATGTTCTACAAATGCTCCCATCAAATCCTAGCCACACTTCTGACACAGTCCTTGACGTACTCCCAGGGGCTGCAATAGTCCCTTTGCTGCAGGATAGATAGCAAAATTTGGCGTGCTAAGTCAGGTCAGCAGAAGGCTGCTTTTCACCCTCTTTCTGCTGACAGAGCAGTGGAAAAGCTGGGCCGTGGCATGAACAGCCCTGCTGCTGCTGCTGCTCCTGCTGCAAATGAAGAAAAGAGTGAAGAAATGTTAGTACCACATTTAGCTTTATTGAAATTGAACAAATACTTTTTTTTTAATAAACCTTTTTACAGCAAGTGTAAAATTTTAATGTTTTACTCATCTTATGTTACAGGTTGTCTTCTTCCATGTAAGCAAAAATACCATCTTTTTTTCTTCTTTTTTATTTTTTTTCTACATTTTTTTAATTTTCTACTTTAAAACATGTAGCAAGGATTTGAATAACGCAGATCCGGCACCAAAAGGTAACAGGTTCTGAAAATCACAGTACAGTTTTAAAATTCTTAGGTTAATTAATGATATTTAAAATGATAGCCACTTTGAATAAAGATATAAATAAGAGGTCTGTAAACAAGTTGTGTTTACCTATAGAGCTATTGACTGCAGCTACAATGAGAGCGGTAATAGAAACTCAATGCTAAACTGAGCTACACCTTTGAGGAAACAAGTTCTTACTAAGTAGTGTGGTACTGGGTAGCACAATAGGTAAAATACATTTTGGCACCTCAAGTTGCATGTAAAATCAGCAGAAATAAAATTAAGTAAGTGCACTGTCTCCCAACAGAAATTAACCGGGCAGTTTCACTGGTTTTGGAGTGTCAACTATCAAATAAATCACACAACACACAAGTTCAACCCCAAAATTACAATTCTAGTAAAGCAAGATAATATTAAAATGCACACCCACAAGGATAGTAAAGTATAAATCTTTTTTTTCTTCTTTTTTTTTTCCCTCTCCCCAATCAGTAGAAATAATTTACAACCCACAAAAGGACTCCTTGGTGAAACCACTACCTACAGACATGATCATGGAATGTAGCTCAGTAGACTTGTTTCAAATAGAAAGGCAACATTATCCTGAAAAAGTTTGGTCCTCTTATAACTCACTGTACTGTAGCCACCACAGTCTCTTGATAGATATTTTAGGAGAATTGTTTGTTTTCTGATTCTCTTTTGTTCTGAAAAGTAGTATCTTGGTGATAAAGCTGGGCAAAATTTGGCCCCAATTACAGATGTCTGATCAATGCTGAATCTGAAAGAACACACTGAGAGCACATAGGGGGAGCCTCATTTACTGCTCTCACGGCGTATTTTGTCATGGCATCACTTTTCCCTCTATACTTCTTTTCCTCTTTGCTAATTTTTTCTCCAGTGTTCTGGGGGAGTGGGGAAGAAATCCTTAGTCCATATGACAGAGAGACATTTCACTGCTTATTTACATGTGGATCACTTTGTCTAAGAAGTCCTGGAGAATCAGAGTTGCCTATTTCTTATGAATGTCCTCATGCCGTATAATTTTGTATGTAATCCAGTAAAAGATGTTGAAAATGAGGAAGGCGAGTGGGAATGCAGCACGGGATATGGTATCAATCCTTTTTGCACGGTCAACAAACTTCTTTTTGATGGACTCTGAATCCTTTGGTGGTGCCGGAGGTGGGTTGGGTGGCGTAGCCTTGACTGCTGTGCCATCTTTGACTTGGAGGCAGTGGCCCATGCCATAGCCACTGAAATTGAATCGACTGTCACGAGCAACTTCGTCTTCCTGGAGGAAAAAGAAGACAAATAAGACACACAATCACCTGTCTATTGAGCGTGCCACGTAGTTGAATAGTTGAGGTGCAGCCCTCTAAAGACCTTCAGCAAATTACTTGGTTAAGCAATGACACAAAGTCGAGGTTTTAAAGACAAACAAGAAGTTAAAACCCACATAAAAACACATGGAAATCAGGTGACTTCCAGTGTTTGTGAATAGGAGCTTTAATTTTTCTAGCTATGTCTAAATCAAGCACCCTGAGAAGCAAGCTGTATCCCAGCCTCATAGGGAGAGATTTGATTCCACAGGTTTATCATTGCTCTCCTTGAGCTTTCTGCGGGAGGAAACGTGGTCATGTTGGTAGCAGGGTGTCTGCTCCAGCCAGGCTGGATTGAATGACCCAGAGATCCAGGCCCCCAGGCTCGTGGCAATGTGTTTCCATTGCTCAGCCCAACAGCAGCCTTACAGATCCATCTCAAACCTGCAAAAGAAGGCTAAATCATGGTCCTTCCTCGCTCTCAGGAGTGCTCTGACAATCAGTACATCAAAGTGCACTGGGCACTTGGATTTAGTGGTAACTGGGAGTCAGGTGCAGTAGCACGAGCTAATGTAGCACCACCCTGCAGAAATCCATTCTCTCCTGCCTGAGTGGGTGATATTTGTTTTTGGAGAGGTGAGTAACTACTACTGAACTTTATCACTATAATAACTGTGTGATGAAAGGCTTGTGACTGTGCTGGTAAATTCTGCCTGATGTTTCTCCTGCGTGATAGCACAATAATACACAAGTTAACAGTCTCTGGCAGCTCTCCATGAAGGATTCAAAACCAACAGAAAAAGCAGCTCTATTCTTTTTCATTCCAGCAGGGATGAAGTTCAGGAGCTCGTTCTAGTTAAAGACCTTTTCTCTGACTGACAGATGCTTCACTGTTGACTGAAAATAACCACTTCTTGGGCTGACAAGGAGCCCTATCCCTCACGGGAAATACTCCCTTATATCTCTTGCTAAACCACAGCCTTCTGAACTTAACAGAGAATCAAAATCGGCAAGGAAAAAAAGCACCACAGCAGCAAGCTATTGAATAAGGAGTATATTGGCTGAACTTGGGGCTGGGAAGGGAGGATAATTTGCACCTATTCAGGATGTAAATCACTGCTCCTCCACAGAAGAACATCTTTCAATAGCAGCATTTTTCTCTCTCCCCAGCTCCAGCATTGGAATTGAATACATCACCCAACTTGCTCTCCTTACCTTGGAGCTGACACGCAAAGGTGAAAAACCAGTAGTGTGATTCAAGGCTACCAAATGAGAAATAGTCACTCTGACTGCTGATGGCATTGAATGCTTATGGAAGGAGGGTAGGCAGTAAACAGTGCTTTGGAGACCCTGTCACTTCAGCCTGAAGGACTTTTCTACAGTGTATCCACAAGCAGGTGGAAAAATTGTGTCATTGCAAGGCTGTTTGAGCGCTTGCCCAGGGCTTATAACCTTTTCATTTCAGAAGTTCACCATCATTAAGAAATAGAAGGATGGTCCTCTCCTTTTTCCATTTTATTTATTTTCAGTTTGCAGTGCCTCTGTGAAAACGCTGCTTGCCCTAGTGATTATAAGTATGTAAAGTATTTTAAAGATGAAGCAATTGAGACCTAAGTTCTGGATGGCCATATTAGACAAGGTTTCTCTTGCATGACTTGATGACTTAATAACACTACCAAGTCCCCCAATAACACAGGGAGATGCCTTCCTCTCAGTGTTTTTCATTTTACTGAGTTTGAAGGATAAAATGCGTGCCCAGGACATGAGAGGTGATTAAAAAGGGTAACAGATTTTCAGCAGCTGTGTTGCCATATGTACTTCATTCATTTTTAAAAAATTTAATTTCTGTTGCTCCTGAGAGATCTGTGGGAAGAAAAAAAAGTACTGAGCTCAACACAGGCTTGGAGAGTCCTGACTTCTACTGTGCCCTGGTGGGTCACAGCTTTGTCACATGGGGCTGAGCAATTTATCTTCAATGTCACAGTCTTCCTTTTGAGCTAACACTGCAACAACGTGAGCAGGAAGCCATCTGAGACTAGGGACAGGGATGTTTAAATCACATTCTTTTAGGTATTGAGCACCCAACCTTTAACTGTAAGGAGCCACTTATGTCCCAATGGGATTTAGAGCCCTGCTTTTCCCACCAGAGAGTCATCCATGCCACTTCTGTCTCACAAAAGCCAGAGGGAAGCGTGTCCGGTTCCCATGCTAGTCTTTTATTTAGGACTGCAGTAGATGTGATTTACCCTGGGTACAAGAGGTACAGCATTCGCCTGGGATATGAGTAATACATGCTCAGTTTCTCTCAGTTTCTCTCTCTGCTTGAGCAGATTGTATCTCCTTATTCCTGATAAATCTCTGGATCAGTTTCTTACTGTTTTTTCCAACATGGAGCTGTTTGCTGATTTAAAAAAAAAAAAAAAAAAAAAAAAAAAAAAAAAAAAAAAGTGTTTCTGTAGGGGTTTTTTTAACCTTTATCAGAAAAACCTTTTTCAAAGACTAAATAATAGATTAAGAGAATAGCACTATGTTGCTATTTCCACTTGTCACTATGTCTAATACTATGCATTTACACAAACATGGCGCTAGAGACACTTAAGCTGTAGCTGTTGTGATCTTTTAAGTGCCACTAGAAGCAAGGAAAGCCAGAGTCCTTATAGCCTCACCTCCAGCCCTGGAGATGCCACAGCTCCATAACCACATGGGATTTTTAATGGTAAAATCCCTCAGGAGCCAAAGGGGCCTGCACTCTGAGCACTGCCACGTCTCACAGGCAAGACCTGACCCCATAAGAGCACTCCTATATGACCAAGCATCACCTGAAAGACCTCAGCGTGGTGAGATCTCTGCCCTTTCCAATGAAACTGGCCGACAGTGTGGAAAGTTAACAACGAAACCCTGAAGATATAAGACCTACATGTCTGTGCCAAAAGGATACTTTTCCCATGAGACTGCAGAAGTGAGCTTGTGTCATTTTGGCCCTCTGAGCCCCTAAACAGGTTCCACCCAAAATGAAGCAGAGGGGACAGAAAGGCTTCCTCCATGCTGCTGAGGGGAGCTGGGGAATCAGCCCAAGTGCTGGAAGTTCACTGTCCACACTGCTTGTGGGTTAGCTCACTCAGGGGTGGACCGTGCCAAAAGCTGTCTCCCAGACGAATCTGCTCTACCAAGGACTAATTCTACACACTGCCATCATGAGCCACGTGGTGATATCTGGCCTCAGGAACAGTAAAATCCCCCATAATGATTTACTTTAGCATTATGGATGTAGTTTTAAAAAGCTGTCTCTAAACCACCATAATCTTATGACAAAACTGCAACTTGACATTTTGGATAATCTTCCAACATCCTGTTACATATAAAGGACTTGGGGGAATAGTCACAGAGAAAGAAAAACAAATTTACGCACTTTGATAAAGAACATTTTTTTCATTGTATTTCAAAATGAGAGATGAAGAACTGACCTCAAGTGCCTTCATTTAGATAGTGGATGTGTCTCCCTTTAACCTAGAGGGTTGGTGAGCTACTGCACGACTTAGCTTGGGTACCTTCTGGTGGGGTTACAGTCACTCTTCATGCTCAAGGTCATATTCAGTTCATACCATCTGACACATCTACCATAGACACTCATCCCCTGACAGTCTGTTCGCTAGCTTGGTCACTGATAAAATAGTCCAAATGACTTTACAAACTTTTCTATCATTTTAATCAGACTACGCTTAAAACGTATTAATTTTAAACTGGACAGGATTTCACTTACATAAATCCCGGACTATTTATGTGTTTACAGATTTTAAAACCAAAATCAAAGAGCAGCTAGAAGCCACTGGATGTGAACTGGAGTGGCAGAATACACTGCCATTGAAGTTATTAACTTTATCCTTCCAAAGGGATGTGAAGTTAAGACTTACATAATATGTAGTCACAACTCCATCTGTCCTTGATTAAAGCATAGGGAAAAGGGTCACAGGCTGGGATGAGAAACAGAAAAGAAATAAATAGCAAGATGAAAGTTTTCTTTTGGTGGTTTTCTTTCAAGTGTTCACACCCTGAGTATTTTAGAAGAATATAATTTGAACACTAATAATATTTCCTGAGATTTGGGCAAATACTTTCTATAGATGCTTGTTCAACAACATAAGTTTATGTGTATTGTCTTATGATTTCATAATGAACAGGCTTAGGTATTGGCTTTAAACTATTTTCATCAAACAAGAATTACATAATTTTCTCATTTTTAAATTACTCTTATGAATTTAGTGATTTTTTGAGCTTTACAAAGTGATGGCATTAAATTCTCATGACTTAACTTTACAGTAAGCAACATATAAATGGGGGTAATACTTCTGAAATGGTTTTCTTTTTTCATCTTTCATTTTTGTAAAGCTTTTATTTCTACTCCATCAGGTCTCAAATGTATTTCATACTACCAGTTTCACACCAAAGCAATCAAGAATGGGGAAAACACTTTAGAAAATCTAGCCCATTCAGTGTCTTCCATGCACAGCTTGCTGTACAATGCATTTTGAAGTGCTTTGTCCTCACCACTTTTAAATGCTTATTGTCAGCATTGACTCAGTTTTAACAATGAGGAAAATGAGAGAGAGGCTGGCTTCAAACCATGTATTTAATTTACTCTCTGATGTGATTTACTCTTTTAATTTTGCTACTCTTTTTCCAACATATGGTGGAAAAACTATTTAAAATACTATCTGGTTTAATTAAATTTCAAGGACACAGATGATTAATTTTAGGTATAGGATAGAGAACATCAGAGAAATTTTCCTTTTGGTATTCATAAGCACAAAGTTAGGAACCCAGAAGCTATTCAGACTTGAATGCAAAATGGAATCATTACGGAATGGACACCAAAATATCTTTGGAGATTTCATTCTTCAATCATCTTTATGACTTTGAGACACCTCCCACCTCTCAGTACATTACATAATTCATGGTGTGGTTTTGCAGACAGTCATGTTTACATGATTTCAGTTCTCAGGAGCCATTGAGTGTGTGGACAAAGATAGTTCAGCTGAGAAGGAGAGCTGGACTTTCAAATCCCCTTTGGTACCTCACAGAAACCTCTTACACAACTCAATTCAATTCAATTGTGAGGAGAAGAGAGGGAAGGTCCTTTCATAGCTTAACTGTTTAAAAGGCAGTAATGGAGTTTAGGAGTAAAAGATCGATTTCATAACTCGGGGATTCACTGAAGGGGACCTCTAAGAATCTGTGTGAGAACCACTCAGAAGGAATTGAGTTATAAATAAGCTGGGACAAAGGTTCCCAAGAGAAGGTACGCAGGTGAAACAGGATATTCAAAGCAGACAAAGCTAAGCCAGGCTTTCCAGAAGGATTCTAAAAGCTGAGTGACTAAGTAACAAAATGGCAGTAAATGAAATACAGGGTTGATATGTGCAAGGTAAAGCATTGCAGAAGATTACCCTAATTACACATAGACGGTAACGGGCTCAAAATGGTTTTGTTATTTTTTTTCCCGTGTGGGAGATTGGGAAATTACCATATGTATGATTCTGACAACATTAGTCCTCTGCTAAGCAGCAGTCAGGCAATGCGCAAACAAAACAGAAAATGCCATTCTGCCATTTTATCTACTCACAGTGTGATCAGTTTTGGCACACAAGGGATATTTCTGGTCATTCAAGCCTAGTGGAGACATAGCAGAAGTAGATAAAATATGAAGAAGAGCATCAAGGATGATAAAAGCCTTTTATTTGCATAATGAAGAAGAAAATAGATGAGATCTCCTCATCTCAGAAAACCTGGGTTTAGAAGATGATATCACAGGATACTAACAAACTTCTCTGAATTCTTATAGCCTGAAAAGCTCTGGATCTCAGCTCACCTGTGCCAGATGTCATCCCACTTCTCCTTAATCCAGACTTGAAGGTGATGTAAAATTGTCACCTTGTCACCTCAATCCTGCCCAAAGTATAGACCAAAAACTTCTCGGAATTTGGTTTAAATATTGTTTTTCCTAAATATTCACCAAGATTTTCAATCAAAAGCATAAGGAATCCCCGACCAATCCTCCTGCAAGATGACATTCCATCAGGACCCATACTCTGCATGTGACAGTGATGTTCACCCCATTTCTGCCTCTCTTAACAGCGATTTTCCTGCTCATTGAGGTTTGCTTTTGTTCTCATTTGAACCCTCATGCCTTAAAGAATCTAAGTAAAACAGACCTTGCATCGTAAATAGATATTTTAATTAATGGAAGAGAAATTGGTCATTGCTGTCTTTGGTAAGGGTTTCCAGTGGACATATTCAGGTTTGTTTTGGAAAGCTGTGTTTAGTAGTATGTCCTGTCTTCAATAAACAGCAGAAAAATCTCTGAACCATGAGTGATTTACTTACTCAGTCTGTAAGAACAGCAAGTGAACTGTTGTTAATGCAATAATGAAATGGTAGTTAATGCGGCTTCGCCCTTTTCAAGTAGGAATTGAACATTATCCAACTGAAAGAGTAACATAATTTAAACATGTTGTGAGCAAAAATATTTTCCTGGCTTGAAATATCTATAAGTAGAATCTAAATTTTTCAAGAATTACTTTAATAATAAAGATTAGACAGTCGGTAAGGGTAACTGGTGTGTTTAAAAAAAAAAATCCTTTTTCTTTAGTAAAGCAAGGCTTCTGCCTCTAAATTTTGCAAACACAGTTAACGAACATTTCTTATTCAATTTCAAGTTTTATATATAATATAATGAATGTTTTCATTTTGGGGCAGGGAGAACCAGATGAACTACTGCTTTGCAAAGCATCATAAATGTTACGATAGAGAGTCATTCCTCCTAAGATACCAGCAGATTGATTCCCGACACAGTCTTGGTTTCTTGGTTTCCTTTTATTTTAAATGAAAGTAATGCCTTAAAATATCCAGATACGGCGAGTATCTGCATACGGTGAGTATATTAATATCCAGATCTGTGAGTCTTATAGGTATAATTTGACTGGATATTAAATTCTCTCAGGATGATAAAGTCTGGAGACTTGATTGCTCTTGGGTAACTTCTGCCAGTCTCTTGCCAAAGAAAGAAGAGGTTGACCAGTTTATCAGTGGAAATGGAACATTTTTCTGTTTTACATCAGACAAATACATGTTAGTGACCTAGATTTGAAGGATAATCTGCTCTGACCAGAAATCTGTTGGATAAAGGGCAACTGACTTCTGCTCATTCTGTCTCCATGCAGGGCAGAGAAAAACACAAAGCTGGTGTTTAAATATATGACTATTTCAGTTAGAACCTGAAATAGCTGTTAATGAGCACATCAAACTAAACAATGTAAAACAAGACTACATTTGCTAAAATTTCAGAACATTAAAAACCTAAACCACCGAAGGAAACGTACCTAAAATTCACTTTTTCTATTTTCTCTTGCCTTCTGCAAGATGTCTCTCTCAGGAGAGATGGGCAGACTCACACCTCCCTCCTTTTGGCAGTGTTCAAACCCCAGACTCAGACTTTGGTCCCCTCCCTCCCTGAAGCCTGCTGCAGGGCCAACATCCCAGGACAAGGGCACATGGTGTCCCCAGGTGTGTGACAGGTGTGGGGGAACTGCCACTGCACCATGTGGGGCACCTGTGCTCAAATACCCCAGTCACAGACAGGAATATCTGAGCATCTTTCTCTACAGGATTTTTCCCATCAGGTTCTCTGGTCTGTTTCTCAAAGCAGATTTAAATACTTTGGAGAATTTTATCACACCTTTGTGACATTTCTCAGTGTCCTCTGCCTTAACTGTAATTATCCTAGGAGACTGTTAGACCACTCCTGTGCCCTGACTGCGGAATCTCAGAGTGCCTCGTTAGTCAGTCAGTCAAAATTAAAAAAGAAAAGAAAAGTGTCCATACAGGGCCCATAGACTTCACTCATGATTGGATTCATGCAGATTACCCTCTAGAACAATGTTCTGCTGGGGATGTTTTATGGCTCCGGTTTTGATTGTCTCAGCTCCCCCATTCCTTGGAGCTGATCCACAGCCCACCCTGCAGGCACTGTCCTCCCTGCCTGGGCCAGGGATGGGGATGAAGCACAGGGACCTGTGGCATTGTACACCTTGCTGAGGTCTCCTGCCCTGTGCCAGGAAGGGGAAGGGTAAAGCGAAGGAAGGGGAAAAGGCTTTTTGCCTCTCTGGTGGAGGATTCTCTCCTTCAAGCCATTTTCCAGAACAAACACCCAGAACAAACCCCAGTAATTGCAGACAGAGTTTACCAGGGCTTTCTCAGACATTCGTGCATTTAATTTATGCAAATAGTGAACAAAATGAATTAAATATTGCAAATTACATTAATAATTTAAATTCTGTAGCTAAAAATAGTCAAGAATATTTGAATAATCTTAAAGTGTTCACATACAAATTTTATAAGTTTGACGGGGGGGAGGCTGTGGGGTTTTTTTGTTTGTTTCATTGTTTCTGGTTTTGGGATTTTTTGTTCCTGAGGAGAAAAGCCTTCCTTTTCCAGCTATCAGTTCTTAATACCAGGCTTCCAGTAAATAATGTTTTGGGGTTGGTTTTATTTTCTTATCTTCTATTACACAGTTACCCTTTCTGGCTTTCTATATTGTTTAGTTCTCATTATTAGTCAAGACCTCAATCTGGATTTCTCCAGCTATTCTTACACCGGTCCAAAGCATCATTGGGTTCAACAAAATATTATCCAGCTATCTGCCCTTCGAACTAGTTTCCAAAATTAAATGGTTGAATCTGAGAAACATCTTGACTCTTTGAATGTATTAGAAATTTACTACACATATAGACTTCCATATTTTCATTTTTATTTGCTTCTGTGAGGGTTGTTCTATAAAATTCTGATATTATTTATTCTCAGGAAAATAAACATTCATCATGAGGTAAAAATCAACGACACTCAATGCAATAGCAACTTGACAGTGCAATCTCTACATGGAATTGTTGGGATGCTTTTTTCTCATCTGATAAGTAATAAATCTACAAATCCTACAAGGTCATTGGAACTACGCATACAGTGGAAATTAAATAATATTTCATATAAAATGGGTTTGAGAGTTTTTCTTTTACTGTATTACACACACACACACACACACACACAAGTGTACACACTCACACAGTTTGCATGCACCCATCCATGGAGATATATGTACCTACATACAGACGAGGACATCTGCTTAATCTAGTCGTCAATGTATTCCCTGAGGGCATTAGTCAGTGGCAAGTTCACCTAGTCAAAGTGTTTTTATTCCATTTTAAGATTAGGAGCACTCTCCAGAGCATCTATTAATTATTTATTTTTATAACTTCTCAAAATGCTAACCTTTATGCTAGCTTTTCCCCTGCAGCATTTCTGAGGAGCAAGGATACAGAACACATGGCCAAGGGTCATTAAACCTTCCCAGTCCTCTCTGCCCATTAACAGGCTCTTTGGTGGGGTGCTGGCATTTGTCCAGGCAGACCATCTGCCCAGGCCAGTAGCTAAGCAACAGATCTCCTGTTGATGGCCTTCTATGACTTGGCAAAACTGATAAAAGGATAACCTGAAACAAGAGATTTAACTGTGTATGAGAAAAGTCAGTACTGAGAGGTCTAGACAGACAAAATGTGGAGGCATGGCTCTAGCACTGGAAAAGGTATTCTTGGGAGAAAATTTCAGATGCTTATCTGAACTCAAGCTTTGTTCAAGAATATCAAGAAAAAGAAGAGAAGAAATTCCCAATTTATTTAGCTAAAAGAGAGCTCACAAGAATAACACAAAAATAAAGGGTTGCTATGCCAGCAGCCTTCCTGAGACATGCACGTTGTATGTTTCATCTTTTATGTCCTGGAGTAATTCTAAACCAGTGTTTGCAGTGCCAGAGCTCTGGAGGAGCCTGTCATGAGGTACATGGAAGAGGTCAGGACCCACTGCAAGTGCCTACAACCTCCTGACCTTGAGGTTCCACTTTTGAGAAGGGACAACACCAGGGGAAGGATTGTGATCAGAAAATACGCCAATACGCCAAAGAATGAAGCAAAGCAGGAGTCCCTGGAGAGAAAGAAATACCTGGCAGCACAGGTTTCTACTTCACTGAACATCCAAGAGCAGGAGCATTCTGCCCAGATCAGACAAGATGACGTGATTGGTGACTACCTAAGTACTGCACAGTAGGATATCGCACACGCTGTGCAGTTACGATGTGTGGACATTAAACTGATTTGTTGTCCTCTGAGCTGGAAACATGAATGTGGTATTAGAACTCCTAATGTGAAACACAGGCAAGTTTATATCTACTCTTGGTCTTTTGCTTCCCTGTCTCCTTATTTCTGCAACTCTCTCTTCTTATCTTAACTCCTTTTTAACTTTGTTTTCTACCACACATTTTGCCTCACTAATTCCCAGACCTATTTTTGCCTACCTCCTCTTTCATGCTTTCATCCTCACTGTTTTCCTCATATGCGGCCTATACTTTCTGCTTGAAAAATTCATTTCCTTCCTTAATTCCTATCTGCTCTGGCCCATTCTGTTCTTTGCAGCTTATCTTCCTCCAAAGAAAAGGCAAACCATAAAAGTAGAACTCCACCTTACCAAGACTGCCTCTAAATTGAGAGGTGTTATTCTGTTCTTTAAGAATAGGGAAAATAGGTTTGGTTTTGTTTTCTTTTCGTGGTTTTGGGTTTTTGTTGGTTTTTTTCTTTTTTTTGGTTTTTTTGTTTGTTTGGTTTTCTTTAATTAAAACCTTCTGCTTTTGGTTATCCACAGAGCTGATAATTGCTCAAAGAGTTTTCAGTACCATAAAGCATTTTGACATGTGATGTTTCTCATTTGCTCTGCTGCTCATGGCACACATCCTGTCCCATCACTGGCACAGAAAGCTGAAGATCATCGAGTTCGTGGGCCCATGTAGCAATCTGTGACTCTGCTCTGACTGCCCAGAACATGCAACAGGAACCTTTTGGAGGCTTTAGAAAATGATCACGAGTGTTGCAAACCCAGCAAATGGGATTTCATTTTTATTCTAGGTTTTAGGCTCAGGAAAAGAGTTTTTGTTTGTGCATAGCACATGTTGTTCTAGTCTACTGAAAACTGAGTAATGTGGTAGTATATGCAAATAGTAATAGATGAAAGACTTGGCATGCTCTGGAATACTCCAATGACATGTCCAATCACAGCAGTACCATCTGCTTTTCCTTATATGTGCTAAATTTATAACACTGTGCTAATTTCTGTAAAAGTTTACTCACCAGTTTCAGGAAATTATACTTAACAGACATGCAATATTTGGGCTTTGTGACTTACTGTTAGCAAACAGTTAGTAAATGTCTCTTCAGTTGTTCGTCTCTATTCTTAGACAAAGGACTTTAGAAATCAATAACATGGATTATGATTCTTAACCCAGAAGGAATGGCAGTGATTTGCAATTCAAATGTTAATTCCCTAAGTTTTTGCTCATGCTAGAATTTTGACAGACACAAAGGCAAGCAGACTTTCACCTGGAGCTTGGACACCAGTAAAACACAAGAAGCTTGGTATTGTACAGCTAAATTAAGATTAACTGCTTCTGTTTGGAGTGGAATTTTTACCAGGTTGCTTAACTGTACCTTCTCTTCAGGTGGTGTTCAGTTTCACCCAAGGAGTCTGCACAATATGGGCAATATCCCCCTCCTCCTGATTGCTCACAGGCACTCTGAGGCATAGGAAAATAGAAAACCAGGCAAGGAAAGGCTCCTTTCAATGGCCATCTGGGGTTTCCACGAGTCTTTTGCCCTGTTGGCTTCGTGGCTGGATGTTTTACTGATGATACTGGAGCTCATTTAGAGTGTCTCTGTATGGTGCTGTGCTGAATGATTTCTTCCCACAGGATGAAAGGCTGAGTTATCCTTTCTTTGGGTCTGAAGGGAGCAGGTATTTCAAAGTGTTAGACCATTGAACCATCACCTGAGGGGACAGTGGTCTAGAGGATATTTTAAACATGTTTGACACATTTAAATAGATGGTTTCAGCTTGCCAGTTGTGGAACGGGTCTTAAAATAAACGTCACTATAAAGAATAAGGCAATTTGTTTTGGATGATTAAGAGAAACTGGCTCATATATCCAAGGTGTGACAATTCCAATCACATCTTCATTTCAATTTACAGGAAAGAAATAAACTAGGCTTCATTATTGTTCATACTGCTGGGGCTATATATTTGACATGATAATCTACAGTATTAGTCAGTAAATTGACTCACTGGACTGCCCTTGGTCATATGCTCCATTTTCCGCTCAGCAGGGCTCTCTCTAACAGCTATATATAACCAAGGAGGAGAAAAAAAGATGGTTCTCTCTTAGAGCATTATAAAATGATGTTGTGTTCAGTTTTCCTGTTACCTTTAAAGGTTATAAGTGATGTGATCTTTTCATCAGCACAGATAATATATGGCTGCTGTTTGTCTGACTTGTCAGCGCCTCACACAGAAATCCAATACTTCCCTCTTGTCACATATTCATTTCAGAAATGTATTCTCTTGCAGGGCCTGAAATTAAATAGTCTCAGTATTCCTATCTGCCAGTTTTCAAGTCTCGCCTTGTGTAGCCCCTCCTTGTCATACCTCAGTTGTCACATTAGCAACCCATACAAGTTCTTGAAGCAACTGTAACATCTCCTGATTGTAATTAAAATTCTGCACGCTTTTCTATTAAATAAAGTAAATCATCGTGCATCATAATCCATAGCTCTGCTCTTCTGCTACTGTTTTAAAATGTCTAATTACCGAGCTAATTGCTCAGGCAGGTTGTTTTTAGGCTGTATAATGCATTTATGGGTTTTATATCCCTGTCAAAATAAGCATTTGATTAATCTTGGCTCCTTATCTACATGTTGAGAAATTGCTTCCTCAGTCCAGACAGAAGTTAAAGCCAAGGGCAGCCTCTACAAGGGGCTAAAGGGTGAAGGGCAGCTAAGAAGGAATGAGATCCCAGAGACAAAAAGCAGACATCTCAGTAGAAGATTGGCATGAGTTACAAAACACAAATTTGTGGAGCTGTATTTCAGCAGATTATCTGCAGCTGTAACCTGTGCTGCTGCAGAAGGGGAACCAAACACTCCTAGGACAGAAAGAGCCTATCACTATTCCTGTCCAGAATGGTAAATAATTGTTCAGAGACTTTTTTACTCACCTTTGCTCCAGAAGTATTTGCAAGTCAAAGAGAATTACAGGGTGTAAATTAGAAATACTCAACTATGGGTCAGCACATCCACAAAAAGATATAATTCAGCTCACAATCTCCCTCAGGAGCAATCCCTAACAAATCTCTCTTAAACTCATTCCTGATATATTGGGGACATTACAGAAGAATGTTTAACAGCATTGATTAACATTTTCAGCAACTGTGAACTGTCCAGCGTACTGCCTGGTGCTAGCTCTGCCAGCTGGCTCTCAAGGGCTCTTCTGGTCCTGTTCCCTGCCATCCTACATTCTACAGTCTGAAGAACAGAATAGAAATCAATAACTGTCCAGGCCAAACAGCTTCCTCTAAATTGTAATGCTTTAAACATGCAAAGAGGCTAAAGTCTAAGCCTCTTTGCTTCAAATGTTTGAAAGCTACCAGCAGAAAGATCCCCAGATTCATATGGTACCAATTCCTAAGACATCTTCACTTTAAAATTGAAGGCAAGAGGGGAAGACTTATGGTAAAAGAAAGGTCAAAATTTACATCCCACCATGTCATACCGATTACTCTTTGGGAACCCCTGCACCCCTGGGGTTTAGTGCTTTTGGCTAAATACCTTTCTATCTCCCCTCAGATGAATAAGACTTCCGTGTGGCAGAACAGGGTTCTTGTTTCATAGCTGAAGGAGGCAAATATTTGACAGACTCACAAGAGTCAGGTGTGGCAGCAAGGAATACGTAGCAGTGACAGGAAAAAAAGTGAAACTGAGAACACTGGCTGGGATGCCACATGTAATAAAAACATCACCAAGCTTCATATGGGGTTCAAAAAATATTCATGAAACAGCAGCTGTTAGATTCAAACAGCATCTGATGAAAGAGATCTGTTGTCGTCATATAAGTCTGATATTCAACCCCAGCTACACAAATACCCACAAGAGAACTCACCAAACAAAGAGGAAAGCAGTACCAGCACACAGAAGTGTGACAAAAGCATCAGTCTCTATGCATCAAAAGGTAAAATTCAAATAGATTATTTTTACAACAAAATAACACGATATAAGCCGCAAGGGAAAGTGAACAAAGATCAGAGAGCAAATAAGAGACAGGCAACATAAACAGGCATCCCCAGTATCTAGAAGTAAAAGAACAGCAGCATACAGCACCAGAGCATATTAAAAGAGCTGTCATGTATTTGGGGAAAAACATCCTTTGTGCAAACGTGAAAAAAAAGAGTATTTACATTTAGGAAGCAAGACAACATTTTCTGTGCCTGCAAAAAGCTACTCTCTCTGGACTTTTTATTACTTTTTCTTCACATTCCTGTTTGGAAAGTACAGTTTGTGTCTCTGCTACATGAACATCCAGCACAGGTAACAGTTAAGGGCAGAATAACAAAAGACCAACCCCTTAACATAAAATACAAAACTAACTCCACCAGAGTTCATAACAGACAAATCTAGGACATCTTCAAGATAAGGAACGAAATGGCAGTGCTCAAAGACATTTTAAAAGAGAACTGCAAGAGCTAGATAAACAATTGCTTTTATGTAAAATCTGAAGCCAAGGTGAAGATTTGAAACAACAGCACTCAATAAATGTTTAATGATTTCCTTTTTAAAATGTTTTTAATTATCAGAGCAAATAATTTTGTTTTCGCTGTTGCTTTTGCTTCTTTGCTTGCATGGGCTAAGGACCACCAGTTGCCCTCCAACTACCATCTGAGAAACCTGAAACGGCAGAATGAAACTGTCTTATTCTAAATCCTTAAATGTGCTGAATTTTTTCCTGCTCTTGTTCCTGTACCTGTGCAAACAGCAATATATCAGATAAGGAAAGAAAAGTAGCATAACTACCTCCCCTCCGTTCTCTTTCAACACTGCCCTCCTTGCAGGCACAGTCACTGAACCCAGGGTTACTTTGCTCATGACAAATACCCACCCAACACTGAGAATATGCGTTACAGTTTGCAAAACCATTAGTCATCCTGTTTGCTTTCATCTAATACACAGCTTTGGGTATTTCTATTTTTGGATTCACCTCAGACAAGATCTTCCTCCCCTTCCAATACCCTTTTCCCTCCCAGCGTGCACTCCTGTTGGCTCCAGTGGCCCTACATACTCCTAGTCCCACAAGTGCTGCAGACCTAATACGAACAACTCACAGCAAGTTTTAGAAAAGTATTTTAATAATTCATAAATTATCACGTTGAAGTGACTGCTCTATCCATAAATAGCAAAGGCTGCTCATCACAAAAATACCACCTCTGGTTTAGAAAGTCCTTGGGCTGAAAAGTCCTGGAGCCCAGGAAGATGCATCAAGGATGTATTGCTGCCACACAGAGCTTCCCGTGCAAGGCAGAGCCCTGGTCCAACACAGGACAGCCTTCTTGGAGTTTGTCATCTCTACATGGAGCTTCCCACAGCAAAGAGGTGCAGTCAGTTGCTGAACAACTGCCTCATGAGTTTCAAAGCCACACTGGCTACTTAACTTAAAAGTTTGGATAATGACTCAAATAAATGTTCCTACCAAATCTCTTTGCTTTATGACTATAATGCAGCATGTTTAGCTTGAAAAGGTGACAAGTCTGTTTTTCCTAAGATATAAACCTGAAAATAAGAATCTAAGTTCAATGTTATACCTTTCCATAGGCATTATTAAAATAATTATTTACAAGCATTTTTTAAAAAAAAATCTGTAATGGAGATATAGCTTATTTCTGATAGAAATCCAGTTTTATGGGGTCCATGATAAGAAATTAGACTGTTGCTAGGTAGAAAGGTAAAGCTGAAAACAAATGCTACATGAAAAGCACATTGAGTAGGTTGAGAAACCAATAAACAGATTTGCAAACCAGCAAAGCATCCAAGCTTGTGCTTGGTAGGAAACAGATGAGATGTAATTAAAAAAAGAAGCTATACAGAGCAATAGCTTTGAAAGTAGCAGATAAATTAAAAAAAAAAAAAAAAAAAAAAAAAAAAAAAAAAAAAAACTTGAAAAAAGAAAAAAAAAAAAAAAAAAAAAAAAAAAAAAAAAAAAAAAAAAGCTAATCCTCTTTAATTTTGCTAGAGAATTCATAGCTAGAAGTATTGGTGAGGCTACCTGGAGTGAGAAGCATGCTACCCAAATTTAAGAGGCTCAGAGGGAGAACTGGAACTACTAAAATCAGAGAAGCTGAAGCCCGGGCATGGCAGGATATGCCAATATGGGGAAACTGTAATTACTAGGTAGACAGCCACAAAAGAAATCCAGAGACCTCTGTGGGAAACACAGTATAAAGCTAATGTAGGGACAATAATAGCTAAAATAAGTTACACCTCCTCTGCCTTTTTGTTTTGGACACACACACACATACACACATACATGTGTGTGTTCCAAAACAAGTGCTTTGGAGGTATTTTTTTGTACCCCAGGAGGGGCCTGTCTGATGGAAGATTAGCTGACATTATGGTGAAATTAGGAAATGGGAGTCAAATAGCTGCATAATTTGCCACTGTTCCTTTGGAAAGAATGGGGCAAGAGCTTGCAAACCTTGAAAGAAAGGCATTTGTCTTCTGCAAAAGCCACTGGAAGGTTATAGTATATTATAATATACTTTAGACTATATAGTCTAATATAGTCTATTAGTAGGGCTGGAAAATTACTGAACAAGAGCACATAGCGACTTTCAGAAGACTTGATTATCCACTCATTGGTGTGTATGAACCCATTCTGGACATGCAGTGAAACACTTGCACCAGACAAATACCCCTTAATTCATCTAACTAGGTATGTAATGGTGAAAAGAGAGCGCCAGGACCGTGAAAGTCTTCCAGACAGAAGATGCCAAGGATTGTAAAAGAGCATCTTGTGATGCACAAATTCTCTCTATCTCACCAGCCTGTAGTGGCATCACACTTGATTAGACTTGCTAGAATTTCTCTTGCCTGTGAGGATCAGCACAGAAAAAAAAAGCTTACAAGATGAAAATTCTGCTGATGGGGCAAATGAGTAGACTTGTTGCCTGATCCCACTGTGGAACTCAAAAAGAAAGCTGGCACAAGTTAACAGACAACAGACAGATAAATGTATTGGAAAGTTTGTGCTAGAGAGTGTCAAGGCATCTACATGCAGATGCCTGTAAGACTTTACAGTCTGAAGAGGAGATGCACAACTTTCTTTCCTAGGATGATGTGCAAGATCTCGTATTTGGGCAACTCAGATAATCTCTAATGAACAGAGACTCTGATCTCTATACTTAAGCAGTTATTCTTCTGACAGATGAAATTACAGAGAACCTGAAAGCAAGTCTCTACCACCAGCAGGCTTGGGAAGGCTTAACAGAAAAATGAATGAGTCAGTCACAGGCAGAGCACTTCCACATGACTAGCAGAAAGGGTTATATCAGAAAACTGCATGGAGAACCGCTTGAAGAGAGAGAGGTGAAGCATGAAAACAAAGGTGTCATGTCTCCTAAGAGTCTTGTCATGTTATTGCAGAGAAAATAAAACCTTGGACCCTTGGTAAAATAACTTGCACTTACACAGGTGGATTATTTGCATGTACAAATGCACACACAGTATCGGTATGAAAAATTACATATACAAGTTAGAAATGAAATTACTTTAAGAGATATGTCTTTGCTCAGAAGGAGTTACAGGCTCTATTCAGAAATTCACAGGTAGGATTCTGGACTTCTGGCACTTTGTAAGTATTGGCAAACACGGCAGCCTTTTCTGACCTTTCCAATCTGTTTCTCCAGGAGCTAAAAACACTCTGACACATTCAGTATGCCAGATCTATTCACCCAGCCACTGGAAAACTGAGCTTTTCAATAGTAAGTCCTTCTTGATGTTGATCCTGCTGTAGTAAAGATGTATAGTGTGGGAGGAGCCAGTGGGATAGCTCTGAGATACCATTGGGAGAGTCTATCCACAGACAGTGGAAGTGAGTAAATTTTTCGTGACTTGGGCTTGGCATGGAGTTTTCAGGTGCTCCCAACTTGAAATGAGTCTTTGTGAGCACTCCAGCAAGACTCAGCAACAAGTGCACAGGATATGTAGGGTTTCAAGGTGTTTATTCTTCCAGTGTAACTATCCCTAGCACCCTCCTCATGTTGTAGAAAAGAAAATCTCCTTTCCCACCCACCCATCTACTCCCAGTGACACGGAGTGCAAGATTAGTATTATCTCCAGCCACCCAAAACAAAAACCAGAAAAACTCACGAAAAAACCAAAACCCACAAAAGCCACAAAAAACATCAACAAAAAACCAAGCACAAACAAACAATAAAAAAAATTTAAAGTATCAGGCCACAAGAGAAATACCCAACTACGAATTATGGTATTACAGTAAATAGTATCTTTCTCCAGGAGTGGATCAAGAGAAATAAACATATTTGATCATTAAATCAAGCCACATGTGTCAGAATCAGGCTCTGAGTGATCAGTTTGCCATAAGAAAAGCTGTCAGCTTGAACAGGAATGACTATAAACAAGGCTGTTTTCCCTAGGGGAAAAAAAATGGTGGAGAAATAAATGGCTTCAACACTACTTTTTAAAAAGTACTATAAAAACCGGATTTTACTGGAATCCATTAAGTTTTTCAGACTTGAGAGAGAATGAGCTTTTAACAGTCTAGTTAATACAATTTGGTTTTGAACAATGTCATTTGGACAACATCATTACAGAATGCTTCACAATTAATTACATTCAAATAGCAGCTTCTATCCCCTGTGGAGAACGGGATTAATTGGGTCAGATGTAAATACGCATTTCATGGATCCTACTGAACACTTGCCCATCTCACCAATTTACCATGTAATTTGATACAACTGGTGTAGTATGCTCTGGAGATCCACAGGGCGAGCACGGCTGCTAGTCAGGGTAGGAATACACAGATACCGAGTGCTGCTATTCTCAGCCTGCATCATGTTTGGCTCCAACTGCTCAACCCCTTCACTCTCTCACAGAAATACTGATTTATATTTACTAATGCTGACATACTTTGCTGTTGAAAATGAGGCTTGGGACAGAGCTCAGAACTGATATGAAGCATCGTGACACACCCCTGGCACGATGGATCAGAAACTGTTCTCCTCCTGGTGTCTTCACTTCATCCACTGGAAGGAGGACCTGGGCATCATAGCAGTGAGAAACCCTGAGACCACAGCCTTAGTGGGTCCTGGCTCTGGGCATGGAAAGGGTAAAGATAAACTACCTACAATGCAAGAACAAAGGAACCATTTTGGGGCAAGGTTGTTTTTGCAGAGCCTAAGCCTCTGTCTTGGGATTGTGATAGATTTTCATTCTCTTTCTGGAGTCTCGGGTAGGGGCAGCTTAGGTTAAACATAGTTCTTCTGAAGTCTCCCTTCTTCATCTGTTTTTATCATTAACACATATTCAACAATTTTTTCACTGGGTTTTTTTTTCCCCATGAAATGAGGTGGGCCAGAACACATCCAACGAAAGAATCACCATTTTCTAAAATAATGTGGAAAACAAAAGCTGGTGACTGTGGCAGATGGTTCTTGAAAAGCTACTTCTTGTTGCTTTAAAGCTTCAAAAATGAGAACACCATTTCCTGTCTCTTTCTAACTTCCTCTGCCCTATTTTCAGTTTGCACTCTCCCCTAGGTATAATAAGAAATAAGAAATTTGCACCCAGCTGGAGAGTACCTTTCATGAGCTGGAAAACTGCAGAGTTCATTTTTGGCGTGTCTCCTGCTGTTCATGAGTAACTACCAGGACAAACTCACTCGAGTGAAGTGCAAACTTCAGTCCCTAAGGCTTGTCAGTTCAGAGCTGATCCTTTCAGCCACAGCATGCTGGGTAGGTACAAGAGAGGACTCAGAGTTTCTAAAGCAAAGTTCCTCTATTGAGCAAACAAGAAAAAAACTTTACCAAGTACTCCTGACTTTTCCAGTCCTACCTGTCCCAGGTAGTACAGCACAGTCACTTTATCACCCCAGACTGGAAATACTGTAATATTGCTGTTCTGTAGCTTATATCCTATTCTTATCTTAACTTTAAAGGATAATTTGCTTCAGTATTTGAAAGTTGGCCAACATGAGTCATAATGGTATCATGTCCTGCTTGCTGCCTTGGTGCCGTGCATGGTTCCTACAGTTTGAACTATCTGTCCCATGACCCATTCCTTGTTGTATCACTGGTCAGTTCAGTGGGTATAAAGATTCACCATTCTGCAGCCTTACCTACTCCCAGTTATCCACTTCTCTGGTTTCCACCACCTCTGGCCTGGGCATGGTTACCCTATTCTCAATTTTTGTGTGTTTCTTTTTTTGTTTGTTTGTTTGTCTGTGGTTTCTTTTTGGTTTGGTTTGGTAATGCTTATTTGGGATTTTTTTTCCCCCAGAACTTGTAATCTTTCCACCTGATTTTGTTTTCCTGGTTTTTCTTCTGCTGTAATACCGGGATTCCATTACTCCAGCTTGTGCACTGGTACTCTACCCACTTCAATTATTGTTTAGATATTTGGGACTTGACATGTGTAGGCCTTTCTCAGGAACTGGTATTACATGTTCCATAAATTAGTCTGCCTTTTATTACAGGATGTTTAATGGTTTTTATTTGGTTTTCAGAATTCTCTCCCTTAAAATGCACCTATCCTTTTTCTCTTCTGTTTCTTGGTTTGGGGTGAAAAATCCACCCCACATAATCCATCATCTTTTTGTGTCTGAGGCAGTAAAATACACAAAACACAGATATTTGTTTAGAATTTTTAGCCTGAGGCAGTAAAATACACAAAACACAGATATTTGTTTAGAATTTTTAGCCTTCCCTCCTCCAATAAGGGAGGGAAAAGTTTCCATTTCATTTTCCATGACACTTGTTAACAGGACACTATGAAAATCAAATTTTCTCTTCCACTATTTCTTTGTCTGTGTTTGCTTTTCACTCAAAAATCTACATTTCCAGTAAGCTTAGTCTCTTCATCTGGTCAGACTGCTCTTATTAGAATTCTTTGATCCATTTCTTAGATACCACCCCCATGGCTGAAACGTTTCTTTTCCTACAGATTGCTCTTCCTTTGGAAGCTCATGTCTCTAGACTTGTGCCTAGAGCTAGACTAAGGATTTATATCAAGATAATTTTCAAATTTGAGATCATGCTTTTGTTTAAATGTTTAAAGTAAATGTGATATGTCTATTTTATAAACAATACAGATACTTTCACTGATATTAACTAGGGCCATTCTTAGCCTATTCATGCCCACAATAAAAGACAAGGACATTCAGACAAAGCCACAAAGTGACATGGCAACATGATGCAATGAATTGTGTATATTGTTTAACTGCAGCTAAATACTCACTACAATTGTATGTGGGACTATAACTTCAAGCTAAATGATCATTTTGGTGTATTTATCTTCTACTGGATTTATTTCTGCACAGTTACATTAAACTGCTAATGCAATTGCCCTGAAGAAACAGAAGTAACCACAGTATCTTGAGGGTGTTTATCTACAGCAGAAGCTACATGCTCTTTAATCCATTAAGTAAGCAAGATGAGAGAGAGAGAGAAAAAAAAAGCCATTCAGACTCCGATTCCTGTTTTTCACAATGGAACTCATGTGTTTGAGCTCGCTCAGTGAGTACCAAAAATAACTCAGCAAAAGGGCTTTCCTTGAGCACTTCCATTATTCACATGATGCGGCACCTTACATAACACAGAGCACACACATCCTCCCGCCGAATGCGGTGCACACGGATGACAGCAGGCAAACATTCCCACCAGGGACAGGAGTGCCAAGTGCTTTAAAGGCAGAGCCAGGCCAAAGGCACTGATTTTTTTCAATGGGCAAGTCTAGAAAATATTAGAAAATTTATTTGGGGGATCTGACAGAGGGATTTCAGTATGATTGAAATGATAGAGATAGCCTGCTAAAGCTGGTGTTACTCAATGCATATCTCTGCTTTTTAAAGACAGAAATATTGTATTATCTCTGTAACTTTGTCTGGGCACTTGTGGTACTTGCTTCACCACTGGTATCTCCATCCAAAGGCCAACAATTCTCTGGAGCATTTGACCAGGTGCTTCCGGCTTTGCTTAGAGGAGTCATCCTTTGCTTCTGTAGTCACTTAGTCTCAGTCCCAGCTCTTTCACTTGAAAACACCATTTGTGCCTCCCTTTGCTAATCTGCATGCATATGAGCCCCCTTGGCTGCAGCACTGTTATTTGTATTGCTCTGTGTTCCCTGCACATGGGATTAAATCTGTCACATCTTCCAGCTGCACAGTTTTTCATTCAAGCTATAAAGTACTGCTTTTAACACTATCGATCCCAAATTTAACCCCTAGTCTTGGTCACAGGGGTAACCATCACACATATAATTTAGGAAGTAATTTTTGAGATGATGATATGAATACTAGTGTACCGTGACTCATTTTGATTACTGATCATATAACATAATAATTACTGTTTTCAAAAAGGGATGATTGAACCTGTGTAAACAGTTCTGCTTCCCTGGAAGCCCATCATTTAAAAAAAATAAGAAAACATGTTTGATTATTAAAAATCATATTTTTAAAAGAAGTTATTTTCTTTCAACTGATCTGGCACCATGAGAATTTAGATTTTACTGTAATGAAACTTCACTACATCCTCAGTACCATTACACTCATGGCTTCTGCAGCCTGTACTCTCTCTATGTATAAGGATATGTAAGAAGTAGGCAAACATTTCTCTCAGTCCAATATTGCTACTGATGGGTCCATTTAACTTGAGCACAAAGACTACATGAACCTTAAGGACAAACTTTGAATGCTTCCTCCAAGAGAACTGCATGGGGAAGACAGGTTGAAGCACTGATAACCTGAGGGTGCAGGGATTTAGTCTGTGTGGAAGGTGCCAACAGGTCCTGATAATGCAATCTTTTCTAATGGTTTGTCACTAACACAGCTTCTGGATGATCAATAATACAACCCAGACTTTTCCTAGAAAAACGTCAACAATCTGATTTTTCACTTAAGAGATTTGATGGTCTCTTACAGTATCTTGTGCTTTCATGCAATGCTCTGAAGGTTGTAGCACTAAGAAGAACAAGACCCAGCACACGCAATAACAAAAGCAGTGCCAGAGGTACAGGCTTACAAAACTGAGAACAGGCATTTTTGTGTTTTCTAGATCAAGTTGTAAATCCAAGAACCATGGTCAGGTGTGATTTAGCACCTTTTTTCTCTCCCCAGATTAGCACTGAGTGATGCAGTATAGATATTCAACCACACTCTTACACTGTCTTCTCTTGACTATGACTTTCACATTTGCATTCAATGTAAGCTTTGGTTCAGTGAGCAACACTTCAGCAAGTCAAGCTCCCTGCTTGTGAGTCTCCTTGTGGCACCAGAGGCTCTGTTGCTCTGTTCTCTTCTGCACATAAACATCCTTTTCTTGAGCAGAAAAGTACCAAGCTGCAGCCATGGTAGCATTGCTCCAGAAACCTCTGCCTTGCTACGTCTCCTCTGTTGACCTCTCAAGTGTGCATCCCTTATGTGATGGGAGTTCTCCAGGGGAAAACAGTGCCAGAGAAGCTCCAGCTCTTAGGGCTCTGCAGCAAAAGCGCTGCAGCGACACGGCCCCTCTGTGTCCTGCCCTGGCTGTCTGTGTAGTGCACAATATTCAAAAGGAGAGGAGAGGTTTCTGCAAGCTTCCCTAAAGGAGAGGATAACCACGACTTACACAAACTTTAGCTGGACTACCAGCACTTTGTGACTGGTGAGACTTGCAGCACTGAGTTCTTACTTGGACTGCTTTTGTAGTTGTATGGCATCAGCTTTTCAGTGGCAGCATGCTAATACTGGTCATATCTCCTAGAGAGACCTTGACTTTTTTCTTTTTAATTCAGTTTTTGTATATGTGTAAATATGATTATTTCTACAATAGAAAGCATCTAGAAACTAAGGCTTTCTTCTACTGCTTGATATTGTAGCTCTAAAAGTAAATGATTTATTGCATTGTAAACCCTCTATCTTAATTTTGCTGTATAATATAAACTGTGGGTTTTGCTTTGATTTTGGAAGTTACTAAGTCCCTTTACAGTGTAAAAAATCCACTGAAATCATCTGTGTCTTATAATCACATGACTTTACAGAGCTTGATCAAAGTTAGAGGCCTTTTACAGCTCAGAAGTGGCTCAGACAATGTTTTTGTTCTGGGAAATCAAGTCCTGAAAGATTAAAATCCCAGGCCCATTTTATTTAAATGAGCACATTTCATTCCTCAGCCTCTAGTAGCAAGCAGTGAGCTGCACACTAAGCTCATTTCTTTCTTCATCATTGATTTTATTACCTCCACAACTCACCCGTTATCTGGATCTATCAGTTTCTACCATATTGCTTCTGATTTGCTACATGTTACACTGTGTAAAAGATTTCAACCTCATGGCTCTTCTCCAAGAAAATAAAAAGAAACCAATGAAATACTACTTTTCATTCATAGCTATTCATACCCCGCTAAACAGGGCTCAGGACATCGCGATGAGGAAAGCAGCAGGTTGACAGTTCAGGAATAAATACCACACCAATAAGAATGCATTTTATTATACATACCAAATTCTGTTGGAATACGCTCATCTGGAAGATGACACAATGTGAGATTTACTGTCTCAAGGCATGTCCTATGGCGCTGTCCCCCCATCCAGTTCGCTCTATCTTTCACAGGACCAAGCTACTGAACGTACATGCACTTTCCTTGAGAGGTTTGGAATAGGGATTGCACAGCCCAGCCACAGTAAAAAGCAAGCATAAGGATAGGCCATAAGAATGTACAACATGAATCTGCTGTTCATGCTGGGGACAGTACTGTGTGTTTTGTGGGGGCATTTAGCAAAGAGAATGCAAGAGACTACTAGTGATGCCATCAAAATGGTCCATTTTGCTGATTAATGACATCATTGCACATACTTAAACTCTCTTGCTTTCTCTTTCTCACTACAGCTTTACCCTCAAACTTGAATTGCCGATCTGATTCACTGTCCCGTAAGCTGATGACTCTTTGCTCCTCAAGCCATTCATGCGCCGCACGGACTCAACGCTCTCATTCCCAACAGTCACAGTCTGTGCCTGTCCCCAGAGTGTCAGCATAGACAGCAGCAGCAAGAATGGGAATACCACAGCAGTAACATGACGACACACACACACAACAGGCAAAGAGAAGAATGGCTTGGTTAGAGAAGACCGTCATGCAAAACAACAAGAATCACTTTCAAGGCAAAATAAACTGAGAAAATTGTGAGAGACAAAATCAAGTACAGAGATGCAGAAAATACCTCCTAAAGAAACTGCCTTAGTAACACTGCTCCCTATTTTGAAATTCATGCAACCAGATTTACAAGAAAAAAGCAAGCCTGTGCAAATGGATAGGTGTGTCTTACTCAGCTTCATATTTCCTTGCATTTAATTAGGTCATCACCTATTTTGCAAAGGATCCGTGCACCATCTGACTTAGGGTAACGCAAGTCTTCTGATAATTTGGTTTTAAACAACTTTCTTTTAATAGTCACTAAAGTAATCATTTCTAAAGTAGAGGAATGACCACTTCCATGGACCAAAATCTCATAAACTTCAGTAGTGTCACTGGATACTGTTACTCACCAGGTATGGCTTCTTACCTACTTGTTCACCTCTAAAAAAAGACCTTGCATCCAAAAATTAAATTACAGATGCCATATGGAAGCTTCTGCTGCTGCCATGCTGGATTTGGAAACAAAGGTTTCCAGTGGCGGCACATGCGTCCTGTGTGCCTGTGGACAGGCAAGCATCTCTGCTCTCTCCTGTATCTAATCTTCATTGGAATCTCAATTCATCTCACAACAATATTAAACTAGAGAACAGCACTGGATTGCTTCCCAGAGCATCCATCAAATATTACATTATCTACAGAACATTTATTAGACCGGCCTGTCAAAACACAAATGCCCTGTGCCATTGTTGTCATCCCTCTTGTAAAGGAAACCATTATTTGTGGCTTTAGGCACTCTTGCAGCTCAAGCAAATATTTACTTCACCTAGCAAATGCGTTTGTAAAGTTTATAGTTCCCACATTCCCTAGACGTGGAAATGATGATAACTGGACTAAAACTCAATTTAATGTCTACTCTTGTCTTTCCATTTACTGACAAAAAAAAAAAAAAAAAAAAGGACAACCCAGGAAAGATAGACAGGTTTCCTAAAATCATTTCTAGCTGACATCTAGGTTATAAAAATCCTCTCTTCTACATTTCAGTCACTGGCATAAAATTATGTGATAATGACACTCACAAATAAGTCTTTTGCTACGAATTTGAAGTTTACATCAGTAGCAAACTGTGAAATGGTAGAATCCGGAGAAAAATTCTCCTAATCCTTCTCCTTTTTTAAAATGGCCATGTTTCCTCTTTCAGCTGGGAAAGACACCAGTTGCTGGTGGTCTAAAAGTGAGGGCAGAACTGCCAATCATTGCAATGGGCTATCCTAGGGAATCTCCCATTTTAGCATAACTAGCTCAGGCAGCACTAGAAAAGACAGGTCTCAGGCATGTTCTGATGTCAGCACATTGGATAATATTGTTCCTCTATTTATGTCATTGCATCCAACAGTTCCTTATCCAGTGGTGGTGCCACACAGCAGCACAGTATTTGTAGGGGTCCAGCTGCCTCAGCAATTGCACAAAGAGAAGAAAATTCTTGGTATTGATGAACAATTACTGACATTTGTCAAAAACTTCATAAACTGCAAATAAGCCCAGCAGCCAATTATCAGCTCTTTATCAGGGAGCAAATCACTTAAAAGAAAACTTTAGGATGAGACTCTCCTGCAAGGGCAAGAAGAAATGAGGCAAGAAATCAACTGCACATGAACAGGGCTGTCAGGGCAGACTCAGTCACCCCAGGTAAAACGCAGCTGTACCTTGTTTTGTCGTCTTTGCCTTCTTCGAAGCCTCAGAAACTCTTTGTGCTGCCGTGAAACAAAGTTGACGGCTGCATATTCCAGCAAAGCAGCAAAGACAAAGAGAAGACACACGGCCATCCAAATGTCTATAGCTTTAACGTAGGAGACCTAGAAAGAAACAGGACACAGCATGTTATAACTCAAACTACTTCCTAAGCTGAAGATATCAATGTGAAAAAAATAAACACATTATTGCACAGCATGAGTTCCATGAGGTGGCTTTTTCTTGTTCTGTGTTTTGATTTGTTTATTTATTGGCTGATAACAAATACATAATTCAACTATTAATGAAAATGAATGTCCACAAAGAATTCACAAATGAGCTACTGCCTTTAGGGGAAGAATCAGGATTACTCTAACAAAATACAAGTGTTCTTATAGTCTCAATCAAAGTTTGGAAAAAGAATAAAAATACAAGATATGATAAAACATGTATTGAAAAACAATTGTAGAAAGTTTATAGGTTTGACCTTTTAAATTTTTTATGAACCAATTACTACATTGCTTAATTATCTATATTTGGTATCCACAACCTCAAAGTCAACTCAGGGTACTCTATTGTATGGGCTGATACAACTTCACCAATTAAATATTCAATCCTAGTTGTTTGACCTTTATCCAACTGCTCTATCAGAAAAATAAATCTTCGTAGATATTATCTACTAAAAATACCAAAATACCTGCTGCCTCTGTTCAAGCAAAAATCTATTCTGATTTTAATTGACTGCTCTACAATAAAATCAGATATATTACAGCACTGCAATGTCACAAGATTTTTATCATATTACCCACACTGGCCCAAACAGTAGCCAATTAATGAGCTACACACTATGCATATCAAAGGTACATTCTCCATAGGTGCGTTTGGTCTCTGCTTTTCTTTGTTGTCTTGCAGTTTTTAAGCAGAAATCTTATGATTAGGCAACAGCAGGTTGTCTCTGTTGTTTATCAGGTATTACCTCCTGAGTGGAATCATAATGATCTGACTTTTAGTGTCTAAAATGTACATGTGAGCTAGTTGCATAAACTACTTTGACATAAATAAATCAAGGAATGAAGAAGAACAGGCATATCTAGGATGCAATGCATTTGAACTGCTGCATGTGTCTTGTCTGTGATGAGATTAATAACACCTAAATAGTGTTTCTTCTTCTTCATGTCTGTAAGGAGGAGCTTAGAACATCTCTGTAAGCAGAGACACCTGGGGCTTTGCTCAATTGTGCAAATAACAGCATCACAAATTGCCACATGAGATACCTAGCGTCCATTTGCTATTTCAGCAGAGCAAAAATCTTCAGTATCTAACACTAACCAGCCCTCTAGAGATCTCTCAGATACCGAAGGTCACCTCAGTTTGGCAGAGACTGATGGCACCCCCATACAGCTGAATCAAGATAAGCAAAATGGATCGTACCTAAACTCCAAAATAGTAAAACGTTTGAATAATGCCCTGCAGGCCAAACATTTCAATGCAATCAAAACATATATTGGTCTGAAAAGGAAGCAGAAAATGATGTGTTGTGTTTCTGACACTCATATTTAGGAGACCAAATCTCCACCTTGGAAAACTCCACCTCTACCCTTTGCATACACTATTAAAAAGGACCTCAGTGTTCTGGCTGAACCATTTCATGATGGAAGGAATCACACCTGTATCAGTGAGTTTTGCTCCTATTTGCCATGTGCTTGAATAGCATCATTTTTCAAAGTCTGTAGAACATCTTTTGTTAATGTCAAATGGAATATACTGCACTATGTGCTTCAGCAAGCAACATGGGCAGAGGAACTGGCATTCAAAGCACAACAGAAAGGATACAGAGCTTCATCCTGCAGATCCTGAACTCTGAGAAGGATATTTAAGAGGAGCCAAGCCCTGTTACTCAACCTGCATCAGAGAAATGTGCCTTTCAGTAGCAATAGGGAGCTCCACATGGTAATACCCGCCACACAGCTCACATAGGCTGAGATGCAGCAGGCTGGGGTGACACTATGAATCTGTGCCTTTCAATTAGATACACAGCAGGTATGTAGTTCTCTCTCCCACACATAAAAAATTTTACAAGTTACATCTTTGCTGAGCAGCTGTGAAACCCAGAGAAAGCTCGACAATGTCCCAGACACTCTGTGCCACAGGCTGAGGCGCAGTAGGAATCAAATCACTGTAATATGTGTAAAATGCAGCTGAGTTTAGATTGTTTGTTACTTTCCTTGAAGGGGCAGCTTGTTTCCCTTTGCAAATGCCCTTAGGAGATGTATTAGACATGCATAAACAGCTGGACTGTGCTGCCAGAGACAGCACAATGCAGGGAGCTGAAGTCAGAAGAATCAGCATTTCTGACTGTGCAAATCCTGTGCTGGTGGGCTTAAAGCGGAGAAGGCAAAATGATAAAGGAAGCCCTGAGTTAGCCATCCTGCCACTTACACTGTGCTGCCATAAATGGCATCCACATAGCTGCTGAGCCAGCTGGATTATTTTAGCACCAGCCTGCTGGGCTGGAATCAGAGAATCACAATATACTTGGCAGACACAGAGCTTGTCCTATTGTTTAGCCAGTGCCACGCCATGGCACAGCTTTGAATGAGAAAACAGAAAGCAATTGCTTCCAGCACCAGATTAAAAATAAATAAATGGTAAAGTCCTGCAATGAGTAAATGTTGACACCTTTGTTTTCAAATCAATATATGTAGTTTACCTATGAATCTCCAGTATGTACAGAATTGTGCCACTCAAAGCCTAAAAACCTATACAATTTTCTGATGTGCTTGTAGAAGCTGGAGTCTGCAAAACTGAGTAAATCATGATAGCATAGACACATCCATTGCTCAGGGATGTAATGTTTTCAGCTAGGGTTTTTTTCCCCAGATCATAGTATAGCATGAAAACTCATACATTTGTTCAACTTAAAGGCTTATAGTATTTGCTTTGGTAAAGACTCACCAAACAGGGAGCTGTATCTCCAGCTTCCTTAACTACCACGTCCAAGCTTCACGCTCCATAGTCACCACTGTGTACATGTAAGACAGTACAGACTGATTTTTTTTTTT
>VZRN01003661.1:828573-918835 GCA_013397935.1 Dasyornis broadbenti | reverse complement strand
TTTTTTTTTTTTTTTTTTTTTTTTTTTGGGAGGCTTTTTCTCGCCTAACTTAAAATGCACTATGTACATGTGGGGATTTTTTTCAATTAATGCTAAGAAACAAGCAATTTTAGGACAAAATTCTTCTAAATGGAACATCGATATTTACACTATAGTCAAACAAACTGTACCCTAAAAATGTCAGTCTATCCTTTTTGAACAAGACTGGTGTTTTGGAAGGCTATTTCAGGTATACATGTATGCTTGATATACACCAACTCTGGCTAGACAAAGCCTATGAATTACCTCTGTTAGCCAGGACCTTGATGCAATCCTAATCAGAGCTGAGCAGAATAACAGAAGTGACCCTACATGAGCCTGTGTAGTAGAGATTGTTACCTGAGCATTTGCCACTTTTCCCATAATTTCACTTGCTGGACAGAAAGCAGCAACACTACAAATTCCAAGTTGACGTTTTTAAGCTAGCATGTGTAAAATGAAAAATAAGTGGGGTTTTTTTTTTCAAAAGTAAGCCTTGTAAAACTTCCTCTGAAAAGCCTGTAACACTGACAGCACACTGGCTCCATTTACTATAAAATACTTTTCGAAGTGGATATTTGGAAACTCTGCCTTGTTCAGCGTTGTCATGTTCGGAAAGCTCAATAAGACTTTCTTGTCCTTTTCTTTCTTTAAATAGCTGCTCCATTTTTTACTGCATGTTGCAGAGCTTCCTCCCTAATGCTGTTTGGGAGGATGGGATTTAATGGCTCTCACCAATAAAACCATAAATTATATAAATTATTCAGATGCTTTGTAAATGTTTTAGGGCCAGCTAATGAGGGAACTTTTTCAGAATTAGAGCTGTCTGCATCAAGAGCCAAGTATGGTAAGGCTAAGTATAGTAAATGTGACAAAGCTACTTCTTTCCCTTCATAGTTTTCCTCATTTGTTATTTGGCCATACCCACTACATAAAAAAAGATCAGTTTGTTCTCCATACAGCACTGCTGTAGCATCAATGACGCCAGTGAAGTTCCTGGAAATGAAACCACAAGCAGGATTACACTGTTCATGAGGGACTTGTGAGGATTAAACCTTCCTCTCCTCAAGCTCTTTTCATTTTATCACCGCGACTCTCCCCCAGCTCTAGGGCACCTTTTGGCACATTGCCGTGTGTCACCACCAGAATGAAGAATGCTTCTGTGGAGACAATCCAGGAGAAAACACGGTCATGGGTCCTGCAGCAGCTCAGCAGCTGTCATTTGTTGACATTTGTGATTTAACCCAAATGTGAGCTCTGTTTTTGCTACAATGCCAGTCTCAAGAGAATCCAGACAGCTGCTTTAACTCTCTGATTCTGTCAAAGTGTAAAATGGAAATAAAGACGCATCCACCTTCTCCCAAAGTTCTGCATTGTGAAAATAACTTGAATGTGCAGTAAAAGGTACTCAGTTTGTGTTAAAAAACATATATTCACTTATTCTGCAGGGTAGAAACTCACAAAAAAATATATTTTACACATGATATGAAGCCCCAAACCTCTGTTTTTACAAAATACCATATTCTAGGCAAGGTTTTCTGAAAGAATAAAATTTTCAGCTACCATGAAATCTTACCATTTGAAATTAACTTCTCCTATGCATTAGAATAAACTCTTGGGGGAAAAGGTTTCAGAGAATTTTTGAGATTGGAAAGGTGCAAATAGAACAAAGTATAATTTTAAATCAAAACTGAAATAAAAGTTACTTTAAATGAAAATTGGGCAATTTTCAAAACAAAACAAAACAAGAAACAAGCAAGAAATACTTAATTTAAAGAGGCTGAAAAAAATTCCGCTATCCTCCCTCTATTATTCAGATTCCATATGAAAGTATCCACCTAGCTAGGCAGGGATTCACAAATTGTTCCAGCCACCCAAAATTGTCTTTTTTTAGTGAATAAACTATTCATCCAAAATTTTTTGCTCTACTTCTATTGCTGGTTCTGCCAAGTCATGAGATGCTAAACCTCCCACTCACAGCTGATGCAGAAATAAATGCTGACTGCATGCAAGCCAGGAAATGTATGGGAAACATTTATGGGCTTGTTTTTCCTTCAAAGATAAAGGGAAGTTTTCTTCAAGTCTTTGACAAAATCAGTGAGTTGAGGTATTTACAGAAACCTTCAGAGAGCCCCCTGGGCAGGGGCCAGAAGAGGTGATCTCAGGCATGTAACAAAATTCAGTAGTAGGGCTAATAGCTATTTTTGTTGTGCTAACCAGGCCAAGACGCCAAAAATACAAGCCTGGTTTGTGAGTGGTCACAGCTACCTCTCTGCCAGTTCCATCTGACTCCCACTGAAGAGAGAAAGCAAGATGCTCCCCAGCTTCAGAGAGTGACTGGTCCCCAAGAAACTGTAGGAATTATCCAACACTCCATGGAGTAATAATAATGTGCTGCTTCCTCTGCCAACACCTGGTTCAGGTTCAGTACATGGCCAACACCTGGTTCAGGTGACACTGGACTGTGTTATGGCACATCCTGCTGGATGTGACAAAGGGAGTACAGAGCAATAACTGTGCACCAGAGACTGACATTTCTTTAAATTATCTAACTATATTCTATATGCCACATCACAAAAAAAGGAGTAAACTTGTCTTCCAGGTAAAGTAAGGCCATTCCAGAAAAGCAATAAAATATTTATTTTTAGCATGGGCAGTGTCTATTCACACATTTTGATCTTTCTTCTCAAATGGTGCATTTCCACCTTTGAAAAATGTAATACCATGAGTTACAAAATCAGTCAGCAGATTGGTGAAGCCAATATTCTTGGGGTTTTTTTTCCAAAGCCATATTAAGTATTGGCATATTCATCATGTATCATTTTGTGCAATCATATGGTGTAGTTGCCTTGTATTTCCCATTCCTGACAATTCATTCTTTAGGTACAGTAAATTTAAGACAGGATGTAACATTTCCACTTCATCCTGCTTGAGTAGGGAGCTTGGACAAGACAACCCACTGTGGTCCCTTTCAATCTTGTCTATTTTGTGATTCTGTGATTCAAAAGCCATCAACTTCCCTAAAAACAGTATAACCACCTTGCAAACATAAAGAAAAAGAAGTCTGAGTGATAGCTTAAGGCAGTTTTTCTAACCGAGCAGGTTACAGCTGAGAAAACAAAGACTTGTGATTGGGGCAGATAATGGTGCTGGTGCTCACCTTGGGAGCAAACTGAGATTTTGTTATGCATTGATGATGCAGGGACAGGCTGACCTTGCCACTGAGCATAAAGTAACAGCAATTGAAATTGCAGCCAAGGTCAAAAGCCCACTTTTGCACTGATCGTCAACTGCATGTTGTAACATGCCTCTCTAAGATGACAATAAAGTGGAAATGTTTTATATCTCAGGAGTTCAAGTCTAGCTCAGAGCACTGTAGAAATAGTTAACAAGAAGGTGTAGAAGTGAAATGCTAATTTATTTGGAAACTGGAGGTTCTGATGACCCCACCCGAGAACTGTGTTGAGTTCATGCCTTGTAAACAATTGTAGAGTGGAACTAAGACTGAACAGAGCCTTAGCCCCCTGTGGAAACAGGTTAAAATTATTTAAAAATGGAGGGGGAAAAGTGCAAATTCCTCTGCTCATTATTTATTAGGACTTTGGCAGGCACCAGGCCACTGCTGACTTTTCTCATTGCCCTGATCCTGAAAAACACTGGGGAGGAACAGGTTGAGGACACCACCAATCCCACCAGCTCAGACACATCCTTCACACCATGTACAAATAGGAATTTGTGGTTCTTGCAACTCTTCAGCCTGGTTTCCTCACTCTTCCCTCTTGGTAAAAAGATTCTGGCTTAGTTGGCCAACAAGTAGTGCTGGAGACCAAGAGGCACCTCACACCACCCCATGTCATGGGCAGAGGTTTTGTCAGACTTCCAAGAAGCCAGCAAGACCCCCAGTCTGTGCTTGAGGTGTCCCAGGAATAATAAACCTGAAACACCAAACATCAGCTTCTCACCATTTCTATTCTGCACATCTTTGATCTTTTTCTTGGTCTCACTTTGCATGTTTTGTCTTCTGTCTTCAAGAAATTGGTCTTGAATAAGCACTTAAGACCATTTGATTAAGTATTTTTTCTCCCCTTGAAAACCAGCCAGACTTCTAATAAAGCTTTCTACAGTCAAAGGCAGAAGAACTATTCCTGCCCCACAAAAAACTTAGGACTCTCTGTAGCAAGCTCACATTGGCAGAAATAAAATAAATAATACCAATATGTGTGATGTTTCTCGTGTATGAACCAAAGAAAGTAATCAACAGATTGGTGGAGCCATGGTGATCAGTTTACAAAGGTGACAAATTAGGATTGATGTCTCTGCTACAAGGAAGCAGCTTCTTATTGCTAAGTAATTGAAAGACATTTATCACACAGAAACACCCCCACATATGAGCTGAGCTCGGTGCAAAGTGAGAATTATATGTGGCTGCATTAAGACGTGGGTAAAAACACACCCTGTCAGCCCTTGCAGACAGATGACAATATGAGTCTTGGGTCTCGTTTTGAGAAGATTTTGGCTCTTCCTTCCCGGTGAAATCAACTGATAATGTTTCTTTAATGTCATTAAATGCTCACTTGAATACTTGGACTCTAAGTGGTAAATTTTCCAGTGGATGAGAGCTTGGATACAAACAATCACTAAGGAGAAAAAACTGAGAAAGATTGCATGATTGCTAGCAAGTACCACTGGCAGGATCTTTGAACAATGTTATTAAATTCATAAAGAGAGTCAAATGCTGATATTGACCAAAGAAGCATTTATTTGAAATCAGAATTCAATGTGGTATGCATCTGAGCATACATTATAGCCAGAGTGCCTATTTCTGTAAGGCTAGCTTTCCTGCTGTGATTATGCTTTTCTGATATTTTTTTTTTTTTTNTTTTTGGTGTGTGTGTGTGTGTGTATGTGTTAATTCAGCTTTAGAAAACTCTTTGTTTGTAGATCCAAAAGTCCTTTATCTGCCTCAGGTGAAAAGTAATCTTCATTCAGCTCAGCCACAGCCATGCCAGGTTCAGTTATTACCTCTGCCAGCCAGTTAGGAAGAATTGCACCAAATTGCATTATTCACTGACCTTTGAAGAGTTAACTGACTGAGTGCATGACTGTTATCAAATAACAAGTCAGGATTTCATTTTTGTAGCAATAGGAACAAATCTCTTCCGTCCAAGTAAAGCAGGTAAGGATCACAGGAGTGGCGTATGGCAGTGTAGCTGCTGTGATCAACACCAAGAACATGTGCATCTATGCATACATACTCAGGCCTCATTTCTCCATTGGATAGCATAAAAAATTGTGTTAAATCTCAGGTAACTTCAGAACATTCTACAACATCTCTGTGCTGTGTTTCCTATTGTAGTCACAACTAAGTGAAGCACTAAAAGTTCACTGAACCAAACAAAAAATCCCCTAAAATTAGAAAAGGATGCCTAGGGCAATAGGGCTTTTTACTTCCACTTTGGTCTCTGCTGTTTGTGAATAGAGAGTTAATTTTCTAATTCTTTTCTAAGATAATACTTCTAAACTGTGGATTTCCTAGGACTTTCAGCAATGTAATCTAGTGGGAAAAGACATTTGTTTATTTTCATGACTGCCAGTCACTCTAGATTAAAGAAGGGTAAATCAAATTAATCCCTTGGTCAGAGAAAATTGCCTTATCAATAATAAAAATAACATCAGACTGAAAAACTGAGAATGGGATGGGTCATTACATTACTCAGTAACTCCATATGCTTCTTTCTTAACTATCACTTGATCAGTTACTTACTATTCCTGAGCCACTTGCCATTCTTAATGATTCTTCTGGTTTTGGATTCTGAATTGTTTCTTTTGTCTGATTAAACTTGAAGGGGGAAAATGCTTTATATGTGGATAATTTAAGCAATTGTGACTAACAATAATGGTACAAAAAATAGACATGAATATACAGTCCATGAAATTTCTATCTTTTATCTTTTTATGTTTTTTCTCTTTCTATCTTTGGGGAGGGGGGGGAAGGGTTTTAAAAGGAAAAATAAAAGCATCCATAAAAACAGATCTTGAAGCTGAGTTAGGTCAAAGAAAACATAGGCTCTGGCAGGATAACATGGTCGAATTCCAATTGTGAGTGAGTCACATTTCATGTACAGTAAAGCACTTAAGGAAATGCAGACTTGAAAGAGGATGTACAATGGGAGTAATAGAATATGGCAAAGGTGAAAATGTACATTGAAAGAAAGTGATGGTCTGAATATTAATAAACAGAAAGAAAGAAAATGGGATAAAGAGGACAGGTTAAAGGAAAGGAAATGGAATTCAAACAAAGGGGAATGAACAGCAGCATTTAGCAAGATTCATGCAAAGATTTCTTTTTTTAATTTAACTTAATCAGTTTCCATATTCCAAAGGGAACAGAGCTGCCACATGTAAATGTACCTATCACACACACAAATTACCTCAAGCCTGTAGCCTTAGGACCTGGAATCAACACTGCCTGTGGTGAAACACAGGTTGCATGCCCAGACCTCTGTTTTGTGAAAGGTCACCTCACTTGGGATGGTGGAGAAAGCCAAGTAATCCATATTTTCTCATGGACTCTTCCAACTAAAGACCTGCCTGACCCACTCTGTGTGTCCCACTAACCAATACAGACCATCAACCTGCATCACCTCTTTTGAAGAAAACCCCTGGGCCTGTGGGCTCCTGGAGCACCAAGCTTTGTGGTAGAAGCAGACCTGCACAGTTTGAAACAACTGGCAGGTACCTCCTTCCCTGTTTTTCCTATTCACATTCTTTGAAATGTAGCAATCTTTTTCCGTCTTTTCCGTAGTACTTCTTAATCAAGATCTCCCTATCCTTTTCAGCCAGAGATGTGTTACCAATTGACATTGTTAACTGGATTTTGCTTTCAATCCCTTTGTGGAAGACCAGCCCTAGAACAACAACAACAACAACAACAACAACAACAACAACAACAACAACAACAACAACAACAACAACAACAACAACAACAACAACAACAACAACAACAACAACAACAACAACACATTAAAAACCAGCATAGGAACACATCAGTGTGCACATTTTTGGGTTTGTGTTGAACCACCAGGAACACCTACAAGGACTCACAAGGCTACTCATGCACAGAAGAGACAGAGTCACCTTTCATGCTAGTTTTCTGATGCAGATTTTGATTATTTGTAATAACTTGCTGGTGGGCTGCTGCACAACTGTCTCCTTGGCAATTCAAGAGACAAAAAGAAAATTCTGTTGATTTAGTGTAAAAATTGGCTGTCGCAAATCCTGACCCTTTGCTTCCAAGCAGAGTCTTGTACTAAGGGGTTTTTTGCAGCTATGGTGTTTTTCACATAATTTCATTTTCACCTGAGCTATAAATCCAAGAACTTTCTGAATCACACTGTAATGTTAAAATATCTCCAGAACTCTTAGTATAAGAGCTTTGTTCAAAACAATGTCATCACACATTTCTTTCAGGCTGAGTGAAATAATTTTCAGCCACAATAGTTAGGAACTTATATATATAATATATAACAAATATATAATGAAAACCATAACTAAGAATACCATTGCTTCTCACTGAAAAATGTTTGTGCAGGAGCCTTTTAGCCATGCAGCCCCATGTATGGAGCACATCTATATCCCCTTCTCAGCTTAACTTTGAGCCAAAGTACTGGACTTTCATAACAGAAAAATTGTTTTCTGAAGTTTATTCGATTGCTTAGCCTGAAGGCTGGTGTTTATTCCTATAAACTGCTTTTTTTCCTCATCCACTTTCTAAAGCCATAGTGGCTATATTTTCCCTGTACAGTCTGCAGCTCTAGTTAAAGTATACAGAGACTCTCCAAGGAGCTACACACCAGTGAGCACCAACAGTGCCCACAACTCTCAGTACCACTGACAGAGCCTAGAGTCTAGAGCACAGATGGAGAGCTCTTTGAAGGACAGCACAGGCACCTCTCAGAAAGGCTGCTGGATGGCCCTGAAGGTTCAGAGCACTGCAGCACAAGTAAAGGGAATGGTTTTCATGTCAGTCTGATACCACATGCTCAAGGCTTATTGAAGTCTGTTGTCCTGTGGCAAGCAAAATCTTACTGCCAGAATGACTTCATGATACTGACAGATGAATGTTCACTTTATGAAAAGGCTGGACACAACCAGAAGGGAGCTAACAATCCTGGAGGAACATACTGAGGATACCACCACTGCCCAGCAAAGAGTCTCAGTGAAGATTGCTCATCCATGCAGGAAGTATGGACCAAATAACTCGTGCTTTTCGTATCTCTATTTGCACATTTATAAGGTCTCGCATATGATGTGTTGGGTTACGTCCTTTCTACAAGGATGGCATTATAATTGATGGTATAGTCCTTTTACTTCTTTGTGTGTGTGTGTGTGTGTTGGTGTGAGTGTTCCTAGTTTGTGTCACATACTGTGTCTGTAAAACAGTAATAGATGAGGTTGAACCACCTACAAGGAAGAGAGATTTCTGCATCCCTGGGGAGCTGCTAATCCTGCTCAAATGAAGAAGATTCCAAAGCCTTAATGACATGAGATCTGGAGAAACTTTACTGAGAACCTCTTAGAGATGATGGACAGAATAATTTTCTAAAAGCCCAGAGGGGACCAAATTGAGTTTTCTGCCACTTAAAATCATTGGGATGGCTGGAATTGAGGACGCAGTAGATGGGAGGAGGGCTGTGCATGAACTTTTGCACTCCTGCTTAGTCTTATCTCGTTGCTCTAACTTTTGTTCATTTAAAAAAAGTAATAAAAAATTAACTTTTCTTGTTTTATTCATGTTCTGATGAAGTATGGGTAATTTTTAAGTTCAACTTAAACTTTTAATCTCTTGCAGCATGTCATTGTGAGAAGATAAAGGCACATCCACTTCAAAGCTCTGGCTTGGGACTGTGCCTCTTGCAAAGACACAGACCTGGTGCCCCAGAGCCTGTTTTCTGCAGTGCCTCCAGTCCTGGGGACATGGGGCACAGCCACTCCATGAGCCCAAGCTCCCCAGGCTGGGCACAGCACATGTCAGAGGCAGCAGAGGAAGGGAGAAATGGAACAGCTTTTCTGACTCTCAGGCAATTCTGACATGCTCAGCTGACTCGTGTAACTTAAAAGAAGCTGTAAAACCGAGTCTGCCTACGCAAGAGAAGAAAACAGCCTATATATAAATAACAACCTATATAGCTTTCCCCCTGTCAGTTCCATAAGTAGCTGGAGAAGAACAAAGCTTTGAAGTGAGTCATGTTACCCCCCCCTCCCACCCCACCCCCAGTCTCTCTCTGAAAGTTCTAAGGAAGCTCAGAAAACACATTGGTCAGAATTTTAAGTCATGAAGATCAGGGTCAAACTATAACTCTTTCAGGAGATTTTAACGAACTGCCTAAGCCAAGAATTCTATCTGCATAACTGGGAATGATCACGTATCTTGAATCATTCTGTAGGCATTGGCCTTACTGATAAGTCTAGGGCAGATATAGCTCACCACCAGCTTTCTTTCCAGCACCAAATATTCCTACAACATTGGTCTGTTCCTATTACTAACTTAGATGCAGGAATGTGCACCTACATCTTTTATATCCACGTGGTCATTACAACCTCCATTTCCATTATAACTCAGCACATATTACACGGATTTGACTCCTTTTAGATCTAAAGAAGAGTCTGCTGGTCTTGTGTAGATGCCTGGACTGTATTACTGTGTTACCTGGAATTCACGTTCAGCATAAATAAACGCACCTTTTGAAAAATCCTCCCTCTCAATAACTTTAAACCCACTATCAAGTTTCTGAGAGTCACACATGGCTAGAAATACAAAGAGATACACTTCATATGATATTTAAGATCTATCTTTCATTTTGATAAGTTATTAATAGATGTCAGAAATTTTAGTTACACTTGCTCCATCATTACTTAGAGCTGTGGGGAAGTACTTGCCTGGCTGGTGAACCCTGCTATATGTTTCTCACATGAACTGACATTTAATCATTTGCAATTATGGCGGAGATAGAAAATAAAACAAACAAAAGAAAATTAGAGAACTATTTTGCATGGAACATCACAAGTTAGCAGAGAGTAGATTGCATCTAATGCGACTCGACTAACAAAATAGGAATATTTTTCTGCCTCTTTCTTCTTAAAGATCTTAATGAAGAGTCTTAAAGAAGATAATCCACCTGCTTCTCAATGAGTGTGTACAATGCAGGGAAATATTCTTAGCTCCATTTTACAAATACAGAAACTAAGGTGTGTATATGGTAAGCACTTGCCCGGGTTTTCAGGAGAAGCCAGTAGCAGAGCTCCGAATGAAATCTTAATCCATGTTTTAGAGTTCAGATCATCCTTCCCAGATCCATATTTCTGACTGTTCCACAGAACTAAATCCACAAGAATTTTCCTGCGGAGACTCCACATCACCAACATAGTACAAATGGGATTTTGCAAAAAATGCATATCTGTATCACTGTCAGACACATCAGGAGGGGAACGGGAGACAGACAGGGAAAAATGTGCAATAATAGTACCCACTCCTTCTTGGCTGTTGCTGTCAGCTTGGTTTTGGACATAATAAGAAGCAGTGAAGAGAAATTAAAACAGATTTAGGGTTTCTTTTGGAATAGGCCACACTCATGGATAAGGCAGGGGGAGGGCAAGGGAGATGTTCCAGCATATGCAGCTGCAAGAGAGATTTTTGCTTAAGTTGTCCATACAATGTTTATTTTGTAAACATATTAGTCAATTTTGCAACACTTACTCTGCCTAAAGGGTACCTTGAACTTAATGTTATTTCAGCAGCCATGACTTTGATTGATTGCACATCAGGAAGCTTAAGTGCAGAAAACTCCTACACAAAAACAATTTAAAGTATGAAAATTAAAATTTAAAGGCTGCTTTTTTAACATGCTTTGTGTGCCAGAGCAGCCCAGCCCCAGTCAGAACTGTGAGGGGAGCAAGGAGGAAGGGCATCAAAGCCACTCAGGACATGTTCTAGGCATAAACATTACATTAAGTGGTGTTAAGGTGGGAGGGGAGCAAAGGAACAGAGCCCACAGAGCCTCTTGTTTCTAATAAACCCACATCTGTTTAACATCCCCAGCTGCCAACTAACTGCAGAAGAGCATAGAAAAAGCCACAAGCAGAACCTGGTTCTCCAACAAATACGTTCACCCTATCCCTTTCATGCACATCCCATCAAAATCCATCAGTGCCATTCAGTCGATATTAATACGCTTTTACCAGAGGAAGGGGTGCACAAAGCTTCCTCAGGCAAAAGCTGCTTATCCTTAGTGAATATCGTCAGAGCTGCCCTGCATGTTTGGCAGCAGTCATTCCTGCACACAATGGTCTCCACAGAGGATCTGCTGAGCTCTTGGGGAGCTCTCAGCATTCTTATCTGAGGGCTGTTATTTTTTGAGTACTCCTCAGTATATCTTCAGAAAGGCTGGAAGTCAACCTTCCTCTTGGCGCTGGTGTTGCCATGCAGCAGGTGCATTGGCACTGATTTTCCTTTGCTACAATAAAACCTCACAATCTCTTTCCTGAGGAAAATAACCTCTTTTACAGGGCAGGTGAGTTCTCACGGCTGCATTAGGCCCAATGGCCTGTAAAGCAATTTGCTGTATCATAGTATGTTCTTTCTTTCTACTCGACTCAAGCAGTGTTCCCCTCTTGGCCTTAACAACCCAGTTCTCCTAAGTATTTATTCTTTTCTTTTCCACCCAATAGCTGTACAAAGGGATAAAAATTAACTGGAGGGGAGTGTTTATTTCATCTTTCCTCTCTATCCAATCCCTTTGATCACAGATACAGAAAAGATCTAAGTGCTTAAGTCCAAACACTTTGCCCTTGTTCAGCTTCTGCTTAGCTCTAGAGATAATTTAAGTTCAGTAGGTCCTTTGCTGTTCAACTTCAACATTTTCTGGGCAGCTGGGTTCTGGTCATGCCCAGAATCCCTCCTTCTGTGTGCAGGGAGGTATCTAGTTCCAGCCTGGGTCAAACATGATGCAGGAGCTGCAATGAGAACGTACAAGGACTGTGCACAGGAGTTTATTCAGAGTCCACCAAGCACATACTGACAGCCTTGGGTCCTTTAACAAAATGCTTCAGTAACTGCAGGAATAGTAAAACAAAATCATGCCAGTCTTTCTGTTGGAAGCTTTGTGGTACTGGCATGCCTCAATGAAGAGAGAAATACACCTTAAATGCCTTCCCAAGCCTGATAGGATATTAGTGCCTCTCTTCTACTTCCCACAGTATGTATAGTAGGCCATGGGCAGGGCTGGGAAGAGCAGGGGTTTTAAAGCTCAAATGGGAAAGTTCTGCTGCACAGAAAAGAAAGCAAGGTTCTTGGATTTTGTTCCAACGAAGAGGAGAAAAGGAGCTGTGCCTTAGTTGCCCCTTGCATAGTGTCGCTCAGTGACTACAATGAAGAAGTACCTTATTTGATTGGTAAGTCATTTGCTCTCTGTTCAATTTATAATAATGGTGCAGCTGGTGTCCAAGAAAAGGTCCTCAGCCATGGGAGTGATGGGGGAAGGATTCAGCTCACCATTTGAACAGAAAGGCAGCTCCAGGGGAGACTTCAATCCATCTGCTTTAGAGGTTGATTGGACATAGGGATGAATTGGCTCTCTGGAAGTATCCATTTCTGCCTACTGAAGAGGGCATTATGATAAAGGATACCTGCTGGCCAAATCGATTTGAAAAACCAGGTCACACATTCAAAGAGGGAGGAACGGGAGGCTAGAAGTATAGGGGAGAAGAATCCAATTAAGTTAACTTGGGGTTCAATTCAGGAACCACAAAGCCAAAAGGTTCCCTGATTCATTTTGCCCTCCTTCTTGCTTTGAACAGTCTTTTAATTGGAAGAGAAGTTCCCATGTTTTATACGGGTTTGTCTATTTATTTCCAAGGCTTAACAGAGACAAACATTATTAAAACACATTCAGGAAAAGCCTTTCAACACTCCCATTTATTTTAAATATTATTGTTTAATCACTGATTTCCCTCTGGTAATTATGCTATCTTTAGGCTTGGAGTTTTTTAATCGGTGTTTTCCTGTGGCTTGGGTGTGATTTCTGCAAAAGTCTTGTAATAACCAAATAACTAGGACAGTCTAATCTAATAATTTGTGCATGCACATGATGTTCAGAGGGATTATTAAAGTTATTTTCTCACTAAAATGTTATCAGCTTAGAAAGCCAAGCTGTTCCAGGGTGATGGCTTTTTATTGCAAAAATGTTTAATACTGTCGTATGCTCCAGACTGCAGTTGCACACGTTAATATCATTCCATTGATTTTGCCTTTTGAAAGGAACCTTGCTGGTCCCTATTTTTGCTTAAAAATATCATAACAACCAAACCAAGTTTGCTCAAATGGCAAATGTTTTCTGAAACTGAAACTGGAGTATTTGCTTCAACTAAAAGGGTTGGATAGGCCGCAGTTTGACAGGACTTGTTATTAGCTTAGGACATGAGGCCTTGAGAATTTTCTCCTGCTATAACAGCATTTTATTTCAGGCGCCCAGAACAACTAATGTAAAAGTTTCCAGGGTAGAACACAGTCAAATTTGCAACCAAGATGGAAGTCAGTTCCTTAGTAGTAATTTCCCTGCAGGATAAAAACAGTGATAACAAAACAAACAAGAAAAAAAAAGAAAAAAAAAAGAAAGAAAAAACCCAGCATGAATGCAAATAGCATTACTCAGACTTTTTTGTTCTGCTGGAGTAGTCTAAATTTCAAAGCCACCTCCCACACATATACTTATATATAACATTTAGAAATACAATACTTCCTCATTTGCTGCATTCATTGTCATACAGTTTGTTTCTAGATATGAAGTATTTTGCTACAGATATCAAAACTACCTCAGTAATTTTCTGCACTCATGATTCATTCTGGACACTGAAAGAAAGACCTGGTATATGATAAAACAGGAGCACAAGCAAAAGGAAAGAGATAGAGATGTGGGCAGACAAATGTCAAATGCTATTCAGTTGCTTGGGCCATGATATGCACAATATGTCATGACTGCAGTTATACATTCCTCATATTTTGCATTTGAATGATAATTCTTCTTGGTGTAAATGTAGCAAATAGTCATGCTGCAATTAACATTGTATCCATTATTCTTTCAGTGAATTATCTTCAGGCTTTTTTTAAGTTTCAGAACCCACACTAGAGAGACCACAGCAAACTGTGACAAGCCTTTCTTAGATTCTCTAAAGAGACAAAGGTTTAACTTGCTGTTCGCATACCATTGTTACGTGGCTTTGCTTATTGCAGAAATAATGATTACTGCAGAAAAGTTCAAATAAAGCCTTGCTTTCTAACATTCAGTTGCAGCTGAATTGTTGGCCTGTTCTTTTGAGAATGTTTGTTTAACAAAGCCTCTTGTAGAACAAGGTCAGCAGCCAATGCGGCGGGGAAAATGAAGAGATTGTCTGGTCCCTGAGGGCTCCTGGGAGGCAGGGACTCGTTGCCCTGAGCAGTCTCACTTGAGCCCCCAGCCCAGTTTGGGCTGTGTCAGACACAGGCTGTGGTCAGCCAGGTCTCCTGCATGAGCCTTTGACCTGAGACCTGTGTTACAGCAGGTCCTGCCACCAGTCTGGCATCCAGCTGTCCTTGATCCATTGGCTACACAAATTCATGTGTTAGCACGCTCAAAACAATGACATTGAAAACAACATATCTTATAAATAGTTGGTTTTGGTGGAGTTTAAGAGGGATTGCATTAAAATCAAAATGAAATTCAAGAGAAGGAAAAAAAGGAGTCAGGATAATATGATTGTGAACCCCTAATATGAAACATACAAGGGGTAGTGGTGAACATTTACACCATTTGTAACCTTTATTTATATTTATTATTTATACATTCATTTTCATATTTATTGTATATGTGTATTTATTATATATCTAAATAATATATGTATAATGTGAGATCACTGCTTTTACTGGACAGTTCAACTGTATCACAAAAGGGGCATTTGTTAAGAATATGAGCATCATCTTTCTAAAAGTAGTCATTGGTCACAAATCTGGGTTAGAATATAAGAAGTTCCAAAATAGGGCTATTTTCAAAACTTATTTGTGTTTTTCAGTGACCTTAAGGCCACAGAAATTTCTACTACCAGGTAGAAGCTCTTTTTTATTTGCTCCTTTACTGATCTCCAGCACAGTAGAGATTTTTCCCTTAACTCCTGTGATCCTGACAGAAATTACACATGTGAAAAGAAGCCTTAGCTGCAATTTGTAAGAATCTGGTATAGCTTCTTTACCTGATCTTACATTTTCTGGCTCACTGAAGTTCTCTTTTGATCAATGTCACTGTCATTTCAAGAGTCATCTTCATTTACAAGTAATGGCAGAACCTCCTCTCTCAGTTTCTATCCTTAAGCAATGGCACGATATCCATGATTTTTAGGTACCGATTGTTTTGTACAAGACTAGAGATGACTGCTTTGAGAAATGCAACATAATATACTCATCACTTCTTTGGTCCTGCTTAGACAAGTGAAACAACATAATGCTACATCCGAGGAGCCTGGTGCTATGGTAACCTGCCTCATGAAGCATCCCTAGGAAGCCCCTTATCTGCAGCAGATGGGAATCAAGTGAAGTCTCCAGCAACACACAGTCTCCACATAAATACTTATCCAATCCTTGAGTCAGTGCCCAGCTACACTGCAGGACTTCAGCTTCACAGTTCACACACTCCAAAATGAAACATGGCTAGATTTGGACAAAAGGAGGAACACTCAGCACCCAACACAACAGATTCTAACAAAGCCAGCAAGATGACTTCTGACAAGTGGAAGCAACTTCAGTTTCCCCTACATTATTATTTTACATGTTTTCAATAAATAGTTTTTAATTCACAGTTGCATATGTATACGCAATTCCAAACCATTATATTTTCCCTGTAAAACATGTAATTTCCCTGCCAAAAGGAGATATGAAGAGCTTGAATCCCTTTTAATCTGTATGTGGCCAACACAAGAACATGCTAAAACCCCTAATCACATCCCGTGTCTGACCAGCTCCACAGATGAAGAAATGCTATTTAACCTTCCCCCGTCCCCAGATCCTTCCCTTGAAAATGCTGCATTGATGGATAATGATCTCCCAGCTACAGTTAAGTTTTGGTCAACTTTATATTCCTTGCACTGAGACACAGAGAGATGGGGACACAGGAACTACCTCATCTTGGAGACACAGGAACTGACCATGTGTGACTGGCTAGTTTGGCCACTCCCAAGCATGACTGGGCACAGTAAAATGCCTGAGCCATCCTCAAAGGTCTTCTGCTCTCTACCAAAATGAAGTCCAGTGATTAGCAGACTGAGGTACTGTCTTATGTTGTCAGGGTGTAAAGAGCAGTCAGGGAGCATGGACTGAGCAGGAGCACACCCTGTCTCCCCCAATGAGACACAAATCAAGCAGGAGAGCAAACAGGATTCACCTCTCACATATTTCACCCCTTTTTCCATCAGTCAGAGCTATTGACCAGATGCCATGATCCTGTAAACTCTTCTTCCCTGGAGGTGCAGCAGGCCCAGGCAGTGTGTTAAACTGCTTGGAAAATCCTCTTCTAGCCCAGGTCTACTTGGCATGGTGAGCACATGCACTTACAAAATGCCACAGTTTCACAACAGCCAGTCCCAAGAACCTGCATTCTTCCTGGGGCCCTGCAATTGTAAAACACTTGAAATGTATTTGTATTGTGTTTATCCTCTCCATTTTCACATCAAGGGAGCCTGTCAGCAATTTGCTGTGGAGATGGGTCCTGTACAGAAACACTAGAAAATCACCTGCCATCTTTGTCAGCTCGATGCAGAACAGCCCTTCAGGCCCAGCACAGCTCAGAGGTTTTTGCTCTCAGGACAAGACAGAGCTGTAGCAGGAGCACCTAAAGGTGTGTGTCTGTAGGGACAGCACTGGCTGCACTACCTCAGCACTCAGCTTTTAGTTTTTCCCTTTAAGGCGATGTCAAACTCGGCAGGCAACCCAGACAGGAATTCTGTCTCCTGGGAATGTGCACACTGGCTCCTGTGTGCCACAGGTCTGACCCAGAATTTTTCTAAGGGCCTGTTCACTATTGCTGGCAATGCTTCAGAAATAAACCCACCTTGTTACAGGTGTCTTTACTCCAGAAACTTGTACTCTCAAAGTTGCAGTACATACAGGGAATTCCTTTGCCTTCATTGACATTCAGACACGTTGCATGTTTTCACATAGTCAATAGTGTGCTGATTAGTGTGGTCTCCAATGAAGGTGTCAGTCTGAAACCTTATAACATACACAAGAGAACTGAGAGAAAGACTTTTTGCGTGTTTTCTTGATTAGACATCAGTTTTCCTTTGAATGTGGAGGCAAAAATCAAACTAGCTAACACAGTGCTCTGCATGACTGACTCTTCTGAGGAAGTTAACATCCAGCATCATGTCAGCTAATTATGGTTAAATAGGAGACAGAGAGAGAGTTCTTGTCAGTTAATGTTGAAAATTACTGGCTGCTCTGTTGAGTCAGGTTAGTCACATCATTGAATTGTGATAAACCAGGTCCCATTTTTGGGAAGTGTGCACAGCACACATGAGTGTGCTCCAAATGATGGAGCTGCCAGTCTGTCTTCTGTCAGGGCAGCATTAATGAGAGAGAGCTGGAAACTTGATTGTTATTTTAATATTTATCTGAAGTTGATAAAACGTAACTGTGGGACCAGTTTTGGTCTTCTGGAATTTGACTTACATTGTGGGATATTTGCATAGATACCCTTCCAGGGTCTGGCTGTCTTTAAGGTACATAAAAGTCATGGCAGAGAAGGGCAGTGACTAAATATAATAACCAGCAAAATTACATCATGTTAGCATATGCAGATTTTTACTTATTTTTTGAATTTAGGTTCACAACACAGTAAAACTGTCATGATTGAAGCAAGAATTTCAGCTAGACATTTTTCAGAGAACAGAAATCAATGAATCAGACTTGTAAATCGTAAATAATTTCTTTTTCTTGCCCTTCTCAAGGTATGAATAACTAGTTTTGGCCTATTACTCTTATTTTTGTATGGCGATTATGGAGTTGTCATACTCTTTTCTCTTCCCACAACTCACCTACATTGAATACATGGGTCATGCAAAAATACTTACACGAAATGCGAGAAACATCTCACAAAGCCGTTTGCAAATTATGTGCCAATGACACCATCACTGATCTTTTAATTCAGCATGCATTCATGTAAAAAACCTAAAGGAATAGAAGGCCTGCTGTGAATCTTAATGTGATTACCCTTTTGTTAAAGAAACTGAAAAAATGCTTTTATTTTGCCCATGAAATTTGGTATTTCACAGGTACTTTAACACAAGTGCTATAGATTCATAAAACTCTTTTTGAACACTACTTCATGGGTACTTTAAAAAAAAATTCCCCATAGTAACATGAAGCTTATTTCTTGAAAAGAATCCTTTCAAAATCTGAGTGATTTAAAGATGGGAATAGAGTAAGTTTAAACCAGGAGTTGTCTGCTGTACTTTCGACAAGACAACAAAATAGATAATATCACTAAGGTTCAAGTTCATCCTCCTCCACAGAAGAACAAAAGGGCAGGAATTTTCTAGTCTTCCATCCCTATCTCAGTAAAAAAAAAAAAAAAAAAAATGGTTTTATTTCTGNGCCCTTAGAAAAATTCTGGGTCAGACCTGTGGCACACAGGAGCCAGTGTGCACATTCCCAGGAGACAGAATGCCTGTCTGGGTTGCCTGCCGAGTTTGACATCGCCTTAAAGGGAAAAACTAAAAGCTGAGTGCTGAGGTAGTGCAGCCAGTGCTGTCCCTACAGACACACACCTTTAGGTGCTCCTGCTACAGCTCTGTCTTGTCCTGAGAGCAAAAACCTCTGAGCTGTGCTGGGCCTGAAGGGCTGTTCTGCATCGAGCTGACAAAGATGGCAGGTGATTTTCTAGTGTTTCTGTACAGGACCCATCTCCACAGCAAATTGCTGACAGGCTCCCTTGATGTGAAAATGGAGAGGATAAACACAATACAAATACATTTCAAGTGTTTTACAATTGCAGGGCCCCAGGAAGAATGCAGGTTCTTGGGACTGGCTGTTGTGAAACTGTGGCATTTTGTAAGTGCATGTGCTCACCATGCCAAGTAGACCTGGGCTAGAAGAGGATTTTCCAAGCAGTTTAACACACTGCCTGGGCCTGCTGCACCTCCAGGGGTTTAAGGTATCTCCCATTGCTTCTGTCTCCATATTTACTATCTCTCTACAGGACTGCATGTACTGCCTGCAATGTGAAAACAGAGGAGTAAATGTGGAAGCCCTGTGTTTGCAGTGTGTGTTAGCTCTAGTGAATATGGATATCCACATAATCTGTCTGCTTCTGGACCTGAGCCATGCCCTACAACCTCAGTGAAGTTGGGAGTAGGTACCCTGAATCTGACAACACTTGGCCCAAGGAATACTGGAATTCCTCACTGGTTATCTGTACCTGAACCTGGATCTACTTTGTTTCCAGGGTATCTCACACTGAAGAGATGCCCTTAATTAGTGGCAGGAGCTAAATAACAAGATCTAAACCCTTGAGCCCTGAACAACAATCACCAGGAAAAGAAATTAATTTTGATGGGGATGCACTGTAAGCACTCCTCAGTGCCCAGACTAGAGACTGCTAGGCTCAGAGCCATTCCTTAGGAAGCATCTGTTTCCCACCGACTGCCCCGTGTTGAAGAACCTCTAATGAGCCTTTCTTCTCTCCCAATCAACTAATTAATTCCCACAATGGAAAGCAAATTGAATCAACCTGGGATTCATCTTGCCTCCTCATCTGATCCCTGAACATATAACAGTCTCTGCTACCTTTTTTTTTCTCTGCTACCCACAGCCAGGTCTATTCTCCAGTATTTCCAGCCCATTTGCCAATTCTCTGCTCTGCATGCACTCTGCTGAGGAGTTGAAGAGTCCATCAGAAGAGCTCTTGGCTTTCCAAGGAGCAATGTGGAGTGATGAGGGATTCCTCCAAATGGCATTTACCTGCTGTTTCCTTCTAGCCCCTGCAGCTGAGACTACACGTTTGCCTTTCTCATTTGGCTTCCTCTGTATAACAGCCTGCAGCAGATGTTTGATATTTCACTCAGCACTAACTGGAGATGCATATTGTTTTAATTTCCATTGGCGAATCCTTGACACTTTCAAAGTATTTTTCTCATGTATTTTATTACTCAACTGATATTCAACACAATTAAAAGATCCATCTCACAGTGGCTGTTCAAAATGTGTACTGAAATATGGATTTTCTCTTTCTGAAAAAATGTAATTAAACTTACCGTGCAGCCTACACAAGGGTTGCCTTGACTGAACATTTTTTAATACAAAACCTGCAGAAGATAATGGTGGCAGATCTTTAGCCAGAGCCACTCCAGGATATTATTCCAGGACCATCCAGAAGTAATCCCATCAATATTGAGGAAAGACTTAATTTTTAGCAGCTGAGACTTGAAACATACTTCAATTCAGCAGAATGCAGACAAGTAACAGCAGAAGAGTTGCTGCAGCCATTATGGGCTACAGATCTAAAAGGAACTGTGTTTGAAGAGATGAGCTCTCTGTTATTAGGGAAGACAGTGTTCCTGAGAAGAAGAGATTGGTTTTGGGATGAGAGACCCTTTACAAGCATAATGCTGACAGGAAGCACCATCCAACAAAGCAGCACACATACAATAAAGGTGCCTGTTGAGCCCTTCTCCCTTTCCGTGAGGTGATTCTCTGCTCTTACCTCTGTCATGCTCTAAGTCTGACCTAGAAAGTCTCTGGTCCCTGTCTCAGAGGCTGCCTCACCAGCTCAGCTCTCAGCTGATCTGTGCTCATGGAGGAGGCAGGGACGAGGTCCCCAGGGCTCAGGAGAACCAGACGGAAAGGTGCACTGAGGTGCAGGTGCCTGTGTCTTTGGCCAGGCTTATTTTCTTGAACCCTTTGATGGCAACCAGCCAATATTAGCACACCCTCCCCTACCTTAGCTTGGCTGAGAGGCTGCTGGGAAGGGGTGGCCACAGAGTGAACACAGGCAGGGAAAGGGGCGGTCCAGAGAAGCTTCTAAGGGAAAAATGTAGAGTGTCAGGAAGGGAACTGGAAGGCACTTTCAGTGAAGTAAAAGAGAGCTTAAGATGCAGTTGCACCTTTTCTCTGATTCTTCCTCTGATTCCCATCTCAGTTGGAGCAAGGATGAGGAGAGGGGCAAAAGTTCTGTGGCTGGACAGTGAATGGCATGGCAAAGACAAAACAGACAAAAAGAGAGCTTCAAAAGGCTCATTAAGACTGGCTGCTGTGTACGTGGCAGATTGATGTGAATGTTTACACATGTGAGTTAGGATAAGCTGCCTTTTACTTTCAACTGGAAATGAATGATCTGTCCCAAAGGCAAGGAAAATGGAAAAGAAAATGGTTCTCTCTGCCTCTTCTTGTCTGCCCTCATATTGGAAATTGTGTTTTGGCCTCCTTCAAAGTGTTTAAGTTGCACAGCACATACATTTAAGTCAAAAATTGACTTTATCCTGATCAGGCATGCATAAAATTAGTTTTCCTCCATTTAATAATAACAGCAAAAAAGTAAATATGCCAAAACATTAACAGCTATTTCTTGATGCAGTAAGTGAGTTAAATTTCATTGCTGATATCCTTTCCTTATAGAAGCGTCAGTTCAGTTTGTCCATTATCCCAATATTGGCTTGAATTTCTATCCCAAAGAAATATTATATGTTCAGAAAACAATTTTCTCACCAAGAGATCTGTGTATGCCCTGAATAAGGAAATAGTCATAAAAGGCTTTAAAGAAAGTTTCTTGCAACAGAAGGAGTAAAAAAAAAAAAATCTAAATTTTTGATTTAGAAAATCTAAGTTTCTGAATACTGTTCCTCCAACAGTCGTTCAGCCCAGTATCTGCCATGGCTCAGTGTTCCTCCAGGTATTCGCAAGACTGTCCCTCCCTTGCCCACCCCTCTAAATACTTTCCCTGCACTCACATGCAATGTTGGGGCTTCTTCTGCCAGAAAGTAGAACTTGGCTGAGTTGGGGAAGTAAAATATGAACTTCAGGGTAAGAATTTATTTTAGTTTAAAAGTCATGAAGTATCATTAAAAGCATTATTTGTAGTTAGGAAAGAATACTCAGGTGTCCTTATCGGGCTTTTTTATACTTAAATCATGAACATAGAGGCAAATCACCAGCAGACATTCTGTTGGATTTTGCAATTTCTTTGAGAGGGGGCAAAGGCCAACTCACTTTTCCATTTCATTTTTTTTCTAAGACTTGCACAGTTATTAAAAATTCATGTGTGCTATAGTCCTAATGATTTTGAAGTGGCACAAATCTGACAAACAAAATGAGGTGAGTGATGCTGTTCATAATTCTTATATAAAATCTTGCCTATCTCAAGGTGCTTTCTCAGTCCTTTCAATTTGTTCTATCAGTGTCATCCATGGGAACTCAGCAGTTAATGTGGCTTATTTTCACACCTTTGTAAAAGTCACAATCAAAAGCAATAGGACCTCTGCCCTGAGGGCAGGGAGGGGGAACAGCACATTCCAAAATAGTTGTTCTCTTTCTCTAAAAGGTGAAGTCACCAATTATTCTTGTCCCTTCACTCAGGGCTTCCTTTGCCCAAGAAGTTTTAATTACTATAATCTAAACCTCAGTTTCCTGTGTCATCCTAGCTAACCTGCACAAGATAAGTTGCCTTCTAAAGGATTTAATGTGAGTGGGCAGGACTGACTCCTTATACAGGCTAAAAATATTTGCTCTCTTAATGCCATGGTAGGTTCTGTCCATAAGAGGATTAATTAAACCATGTCTGGGAATATACAGATATGGCCACCAACTGCAGAGCACAATCACACACACCCACAGTGAAATGAATTAATGTCTTCAGAGAGCTGTGTCACTTTATCTGCCAGCAAACTTCTCCACACAGGCCCTGTTTGGCTGCCTCTGAAGTGGGAGCAAGGGACCTCAGCCCACTTTTGGGTCCTTTCAAGCAGGACTGCGTCCTAGCACACAGGAGGCAGCAGAGAGTGCTCCAAACCTCTTCTCCTGGCACTACACAGACCCAGAGCACGCCAAGAGATGTCTGCATGGGAGTTCCCAAGCACAGCCCTCAGGAGACTGCATCTCACTGGTGGGATTACCCCACACTTCACCAAGGAAGGAGTATTGCAGGTGAGTTTACAAACCAACTGTTGCAGAGCTGAGGATGCCACCAGGTGTTCTCTGCATGACAGGATGTCTTGGTAACCTTAGGGTGTCATAACGTGCTAGTAGCAACAATATCTTTTTGTGTTAGGTGGGCATTCAATAGCAGGTTGGTCAGCAGAGCAGAGGGCAGCACTGGCTCCCCTGCTGTATGTCAGTTTGTGACTGTGTTATGTCACTTGAATGGGTTTGGAGTTTACAAGTAACACTCTGTGATGCAGAGCCTAGTACAGATGTGTTAACCCAGCCAGCAACCAAGGACCATGCAGCTGCTCACTCACTCCCCACTCCCTGCTGTGGTGTGGAGGAGAATCAGAAAGAGGTAAAACCCTTGGGCTGAGATTAAGAACAGTTTAATAATGGAAGTAAAGTAAAATACTACTAGTAGTATTATCATTAATAATTAATAATAATAACAGTGGTGAAGAGGAGGACAGGGGGAAGAGAGAGAGGAATAAAACCCAGGAAAGACAAGTGATGCAAAGTGCAGTTGCTCAACCCCCACTGACTGATGTCCAGCCAGGCCCCAAACAGTGACTGGCATCTCCCAGCCCACTGCATCTGGTTTATAGTCTAGGCATGACATTGTATGGTATTGAACCTCCCTTCATCTAGTTCAGGACAACTGTTCTGACTATGCTCCCTCCCGGTTTCTTTTGTACATGCTCTCTGTCAGAGCATGGGAGACTGAAAAAGTCCTGGACTTAAAGTAAGCACTACTTAGCAACAACTAAACCATCAGTGTGTTATGAATATTATTCTCATACTAAGTCCAAGCCACAGCATTGTAGCAGCTAGTAGGAAGAAAAGTAACTCTATCCCAGTTGAAACCAGGACAGAACATAAGGTACATCCAGAGCTGGTCACTCATTTTCATAGTGAAGTTCAAGGCTCCTCCCACCAGGGCAAGTCCAGGCCATCAAGTCCCACCAGTATCAGGGAAAAACAGGCACCAGCTGAACATCTCAGCTCCCAGTTACTGCCTACTCAAGGAGATAGGAACAGTGCCAAAAGATCAGGGCAAGGAGAGAGGAAGAAGGAAAAGGCAAGGTTTTCTCTACTCCACAAATAACGATAGACTTTTAATGAAACGCATTTCAAGAAGCAGCTTCCTGTCTTTAGCTGTAGGCAGTGCAAGAAGCTAATTCCAAATCTTTCATGTACTTGAAACATCGCTGGCACTGGGACATGACTGTATCTTGCCCCTGTCTGACAGTGCCTACAGCACGTACCAGGCTGGGGAGACATTCTGGCTCCCAGACCTGCTTCCAAGGCATCGGCATGAGCTAGGGATCCTCTGTCCCCATTGTGTCAGAGGTGACACTGGGGCTGAAACAGCATAGAGAGCTAAGACTTTTGAACGATTAAGCTGCCAGAAGTGATGTATGGGGGCCCCTAAATAACATAATGCACACTTTTTTTGAGATCTATAAGCAAATTGTCTGCTTAATGCTGACCATGGAATATCACTACAAAACCAGATGGGGTAGGCTGAGGGGGACACTGGCTGGGCATAATCTATGTGATTCAGTCACATAACTTGTCCTGTCATAGTCCCCTGAGTTCATATACACCTTAGAAGGCCATAAAGCTCTCTAAGCACAGGACTTGGGAGTTTGATGTGGTTTCCCACTGGCTCTGACTGTGCTGCCCTTGGCTGTATCCGAGGCAGCCAATGTCAAAATAGTGCAGCTAAGCTGGACACTGAGCTGGGGCATTGCTTGCACATTGGAGACAGCTGAGCAAACAGATGTTCTAACTAGCTGTGGTTGGGAGCTGACTTTCACCTATCAAAGCAGAGAAAAGAGAAGTGAAATTCTTGTAAAACAATTTAGCCATCTAAATTTCAGTTCTGGATCACATCTTAGGACAAATGAAAAGGGGAAAAAATTCTGAAAAAAGTTCTTATCCCTTTTGTCAGTGCCTGTGCTGTTTATATAAGTGATGTGTGTGTTTACTGATTGCAGCTACCTGCATGAATCTATCAGGCCACAGAGAACTCTATTGTATAAGATGGCAGGATAATGTCAAACCGTTTCAACACAGAATGTGAAAAAAAGAGGCCTCTGATCTCAGCAAAAATCAGATGAGAGTAAAACTGTATCCAGGACCATTTCACAAAAAGTACAAATTTTAGTTTTATGGAGTAGGTAGCTGTATTTTCCCTGGTCACATAAAAAAGGGATTATACAAGTGCTAGTCATAAAAATTCTATGTAAAGACATAAAGTTTTCTTTCCATTCCCTTCACAGATGACTCGCCCATAGACCAATTTAGTCCCTTTTACATGGTATCTGTCTGTAGTCCTTGTGTAATTGCTTGTCCCCTGTAGTTTCTAAAACTGGGATTTACTGATTTCTATAATTCCTGACTTGTGAGCCTGCATGTATAATATTCTGAGTATAAAGATTTTGTGTTGGAAATACTTGGAGTAAAACCAGATTCAGAGATCTCTATTTCCTGCTTTTGTGCTTCAGTCTGCTAGTTGCTCTGGGATCATGAAACAGTATCCTGTCCCTAGGAAAGTTTCCTGAATTGGACAAATCAGGTTTTTCAAATAAAATAACAATATGGTGCTGAAAAAAAACCCAATAAGATCAAAATCCATATTCACCCCCAGACAAGTCTGGTGCTTGGCTCCACGAACTGAGTCCACAGCATCACTTGGACTGCTGTACACTGCAGGAGGGTAAAGAGGAGTTGTCATCATCACCCTTTTTTTACTCCTCCAAGAGCCATAAATGCTAGGAAGTCTCAAGGTCAGTGAAGCTTAACTGAGACAAATGTGAAAGACACCCTGGAAGGAGCAGACCTGGAGAGGCACATGCTCCGGTGTATTCTCCTGTATTGATGTACCTCACTCTGAGTGTGCTTGTGGAGGTGCTTCTTACACACAGCTCCTGAGCCTGCCAACACAATGTGGAAACACCATGGAGAGAAGCCCCTTCCAAAGCAGACACAGTTCTGTACCTGGGCACAGCTGGGAGCCCTGCAAAAACATCCTTTCTCACAGTATCCTGGCAACTCTGGATACAGTGTGCTTATGTGGAAGGGAGGAGAGATAGGAGGGGGAACGATGTGGGGCTGTTTGAAAACACTTGTATAAATATGTTCACTTCAGGTTCATTTTTATAACATGTACAGTACAGTGACAGATTGCTTTGTACATTTTTTTTTTTCCATTGCAGCTTTGGTTTTGTATAAAACCAACAATTTTCAGATTTTCAGCAAAATTCATAGAATCAGAAATGATAGTTAAAAGCAAAAAGGATGCAGGATAATTACTTTCCTTCAGTTCTATTCTAAACTGAAGTCCCAGTTGCAGTGCTCTTATCTACTGTTGTTGCTGGGCATTGGTAGCAATGGTGAAATAGTTAAAGGCTTTTTGTGATGTAGCACTAAGCAGAATTGTTGAACATGTACAATAGTCTTGATAAAATTCTCAGAGGAGGAGAATGCATTCTGCAGTTGGTGAAGTATGTGCTTGTTTGTTAGATAAAATGTAATTCCACTTCTGGTTTAATCTCGTCACAGAATTCTTGCACTTCAATCCATTTTTGAGAGTCTGAATTACAAAATATTTTGCCTTCATCACCAAGTTCATGTATAAACAATGACATCTGAAAATTTAAATATTTGCATATGAAGAGTAAGGTGTAATATGACCACTGCTAGTTTTAGAGCTAAACTCTTGCACGAGGGATTACCTAGCAGAATAAAATAAAAGCAAACATTTTCACAAGAAGAGCATATTGCGAACTGGTTGTGGTTCCACAGAACTGTTTTCCTTAATCAGCAAAACTTCCTGCTGTTTTGGGATCCTAGATTTAGAAATGGCCAAAGGACAACACAGGGAGATGGCAAATCACAAAAATTATTATGTCACAGCAGATTCTGTCTAATGGAGCACTGGAACTAGCAAAAGCAGACATAACAACATACAAGTGTCAGCTTTCAAATTTGAAACAAATCAAAAATAATTCAATAAAGAAGGGCTAGCACATGTTTTCAAGGGTATGATTTAGCTCTTTTTTCTCCTGAGTTACTTGTGAACTCCTAAATTTTGCATTAAAAGAAGATACTTATCTACAGAATATTGATTTAATTAAAGAAAAAATATTCCATTAAAAAATAAATATACTCAAATAAGTTCTCCAGTTGGTAAATTAAAAGGTTTTGTGTCATTTTAAAGGAACTGAAGATTTAGCCTCCACTCTGAAAAGCAGATCTCAGTTTTATGGTGTATGCTAGCTCCATGGAAATGAAAGGTCCACAGATCCACAGAAAATACTGCAGAATTTAACCAGCAAAGCTTAGCTTTTTATTTTCTGTCAGGTTGTAGAATCTCCCCACGCAGCCTGTTGGGCACACTTGAGCAAAGGACTCAATTAAATACTTTATATTAGATTCTGAGACACACTTGTAACCTTGCTCACATACTGAACTCTAAATGCATTTACACAGAAAATAGAAATAAAACACGACCCCAATGAGCAAGAAGCTCTAACATTATATATTTGACTCAAGCATTGATCTTCTGCACAGAGGGAAAGATACCTCCTGACTCAGAAACTTACATTTGCCTCTCCCTCCTTCAAACTTGCGCAATCACAGTGACATCCACAAAGGCCTGAAAATCCACCATGTGCATAAGTGCAACCCAGAGTTCTCATAGAATGTCATATAAATGCTCTATGCATGGCAGACCTATGCACAAATGGAAAAATGCCACTGGTACATCACTGTAAATGATGTAAGAAAACCTACACTGGCTCCAGTCAGTGTGAAATGTGACCATTTTACAAGCAGGAGGATTTGATAAGATTAGTTGATGACAATCCTTTCTTGAAATGCTTAAATCATTTTTATCTAGAAATGCTTGCACTGAAGAAACCACTAATATCAGCCTCTGATTTCCTCCTAGAATGCCAGTTTATGTTGAGAATTGATTTTTAAATCCTCTGTGAAGTCACATGTTTGAATTATTTTTACTTTGTATGTATTCAATTTTCTTTTCTAATTTACAGCTTGAAGAGTCAAACTGAGTCTTTGTGATAGCACAGTTCTTTGCCTAGAAAACTGGAACTGGAGACTGAATTCTGCCCTGCAGGCAGCCTCACTGTCTCTGTGCAGGGTCTTAGAGTCACCTCCTGTAACCTATTTGTCTTTAAGATTAATAAATGTGTGACAGACTGAAATGCAACAAGGGTTTGAATACCACCTCATCTACAATTCATTTCTTCTAATCCCTGTTGGCATGGCAGGTGAAAAAGAATGAGAGGGAAAAAAATATTTTTTTTTCCTAAATGCAACAGGTTTGAGCTTAACCACACACAAATAGTAGGTGTAGGTAAGAAGATCCTTGTATAGCTACTGATGCCTTTTTTCTGAAAAAAAACCCCAAAACATGAAGTTTTGAATATTTCTGTATTATGATGTGCTTTTTAGTACTTTTCATATTGCATTTTGGTATAGGATTTACCCCATACTGCTTCAGACACCTGACTTTCAGACTGGTCAGCCTGGCTTCCCTTGTTGACACGTGAAACAAGCAGCTCATCTAACCTAGCTCACATACCTAGCTGAGCATCAGAAGAAATTGGCAGTGGAGGGGCCTCCTTCTCTCAGGTGACTAGAAAGATGGTCCAAAACAACTTTCAGCCACCTCAGTTTTGACAGTTGAATATCACTTCAGGTTTACAACTCAGTAATTTACTTTCTGATTTAAAATTAGTGCTAAAATACAGATGCATATAATAAAATAACCATCACTAGTAAAAGTAGAAAAAAATTCTCTAGCTTTTTCTGGACAACTTCAGAAATGCAAATGCAAAAGGACCACAACTTTTCCATTATGGGCTGTTTTACTCTTTCCTCAATCTGTTATTACAAACATTATTTTCACAGCTGAAAAATAGTCCTCTATTAATAATTATATACAGCTACACATGAATATTTTCAATGCCTCTTTAGAATCATAGAATCATAAAATTGTTAAGGTTGGAAAAGACCTTTAAGATCATCAAGTCCAACTGCCAATGCAGCACCACCACCATATTCACTATTAAAGCATGGTCTCAAGTGCCACATCCACAAGTTTTTTAAACACTTTCAGGGGTGGTGACTTTACCAGTTCCTGGACAGTCTGTTCCAAAGCTTTACAACCCTTTCTGTGGAAAGAATCTTTCCCGATATCTAATCTAAACTTCCCTTGGTGCATCTCGTGGTCATTTCCTCTCGTCCTGTCACTTGTCACCTGGGAGAAAAGGCTGACCCCATCTGGCTATGCCCTCTTTTCAGTCAGTTATAGGGAGTGGTAAGGTCTCTCCTGAGCCTTCTTTTCTCCAGACTAAACCCCAAACTCTCTCATCTGCTCCACAGGAGACTTGTGCTCCAGACCCTTCACCAGCTCCATTGTCCTTCTCTGAAGACATTCCAGCGTCTTTCTTGTAGTCAGGAGCCCAAAACTGAGCACAAGATTTGATGTGTGGCCTCAACATCACTACTGCTATACATCACTAGTTGATTTTAAGCTATAACTATTAAAGGTCTTGTTATATATTTCTTCCTCTTTCTTCACGCTGCCCCATATGTTAAACAGGTTGGGTTTTTTCTGTACATTTTTTACCTTGAATGGATGAATAAGTGACTTGTTACATTAGTACAGTTCCTCAAATCCAAAAGCAGTTCTACATTTTTCATTTTTTACTATTTTTAACATTGTCTTTATTCACTTTAATTGATATTAGAAATTATTGCCTATCCACTTTGCTCATGAAGAGCTTTTTCTCTCTCAGACTAATGCTGTCACTGGAACTCTTCTGTCTTATAATTAATGAAACTCATACATTTATACATTCCATACTAACCCTCATTGTTCCCATTTGATGATACAAAGACTTCTTAAAAATTCTAACTTCACCTCCCCCACACACCCAAACCATCAGTTGTTTGTCTGGCTGGGACCTGGGAGGCTCTCAGGCAATCACACTTTTCCCAGCCGCCCAAGACTCTACTGCTATTTACATGGCGAAAATGAATATAAACTGCCTTTTTTTACAACCCTGTCTGATACTCGTTCTAAGTTACTACTCATTTTAATCAAACTTTGTCATTTTTATTTCAAGTGGTACAGGAAGGGACTGGCAATGGAGCATCAGCTCTCCAAAGCTGTGGAAAAAAGATGAATATGACTACTGAGTCTATAAACAGAACAGAGGAGGAGGAGAAGGAAGAAGGAAGCTATATCAAGAGTTTCCACTGTAGCGTAGTTGTGGTTGCTGTATTTTAAAAGATTATACTGGCTCAGAGAGAAAGATACAAGATTGAAGGCTGAAGAAGGCATTGAATGAGTGAGAGACAAAAAGAGGCTCAATCTGTAGTGCACAAAAAAAAAAAGTTCAAAAGGTCACTTGGTCTCATCATAGGATTTCTTGAATGAGAAGTCATTGGGTCTGGACAGCATTTGCAGACCAAACAAGAATTGCATAGTGAGGAACACTGGCTGGAGGATAAAGCCAGAGAATCCTGTCTTAAAAAACACTTCTGTTTAAGAGTGTGCCTGGGTAGTTATTGAAATAAAATTCCAAACTTCATGTTCAAAAGTAGGCTGCACACTTTCAAGACGTGCTTAAGCCAAATACAGAATATCTGTAGAACACAACTGTAGCAGAAATTGGATGCAGAAAAATAGTGTTATCCCGGAAGGTCACACTGTGCCTTCTGGACCTGGAAAATTATTTATCCAAGTCACTAAGCCACATCAGAATTCAAACAGGCTAAACTATGCCCCAGTGACTTGAAGCTTCACATTCTGGCTACAACGAGCATGGCTGGAGCTCACTGTGAGGCAGTTTGATTTTATTCTCTTTTTCTCAGTGCTTCTGTGCCTGAGCTTGATCTTGTGCAGTAAGGTTTTAATTAGAGCAATTTTTCTCTGAACTCAGTATTATTCACGCTTGAAAAGTGCCTACCAGTATCTCAGTAAATGTTACATCTGAGTAGGATGTGATTTTTCCCTTCCTTTGAGATTTTTGACATTTCAGAAATGTCTTCTAAATTAGAATTAAAAAAGAAAATGTAAAAGAGGTCACAAATCACAAATTTGGGCTTTTAAATAATTCCAATTGAATAATTTCTATAATTTTTATTTTCATGTCAAAATTTTCAGGTCTTTTAGGCTGATTAATTTTTGATTCCCAGGTATCAAGGCATTTCAATAATAATAATAATAAAGAAAGATGTTTTGGAGAAATCAGACAGTGGTGGCTGCAAGTCAACAGAAATTATTTGGGAAATTTTTCCAACAAATGAAAACATTATTCTAAAGTCCCCTTTTCATAGCTTCAGCAAAGGGACATGTTTTTTTACAAAATGCAGCTCTTCAGAGAAAATGCCTGGCCCCACCTAAGGTGTGTGTCACTGCTAGGGCACAGATCTGATACAATGTGTACTACACAGACAAAGAGGAGATAGGAAGAACTCTTTGTTTGATTTTAGCCGTAAACTCTGGAATTCGTTTTTAGCTGAAGATAGCATATCTGAAAATTCATTCTCATTCTCTCTTCAGGGTGATTTTCACTTGCCTTTTAGAAGAGCATCTCAAAAGAGTATAAATTTAAAAAAAAAAAAAAAAGAGCATCACAATGAGAACAACAGCTAGCAGTGCCAAGGATTTCTTTTAAAGTCTCTTTCACAGATGGCAGGCAGAGGAGCTGGGTAAGACGATTTTGAACTCTGCTGTGGTCAACAGCTGCTATTGAAAACACCTTGCTTTAACTAAGAGGGAAGTACATCTGGAAGAAGTCAGCCTCATCACAGAAATCATGAATGAAACTGGCCAGATGAACTGCCATGAAGTGCAGTTCCCATATTCAGGCAATCCACAGCCTTTAATTAGATATGCCTTTCAATTCACGAAAAGCTTTTATTGAAACCTCATTAATGTAAGAAGCTAATCAACTCTTATAGCTGCCCTCACCAAGAGAATTTTACCTTTGAGGAACTCACCCTGAAATCATTTGCCAAGCTACAGGTCTTGCCTGGAAGGCTGTGTAGTACACACATTTTGAACTTGTTGTGAAACATCTGTCTCCTGTTCCAGTCAATGAAGACTGTTCCAGTCTGTTCCAGCTGTGTGGCTCACACACAGCACCTCTGGCGTGAGCAGTGCAGTGTTTATCCTGATTCTGACGGGGCACTGGAAAATTGTTAGGAAAAAAATTCTCATTTCTTATTTACCAAAAATCCCCAACCACACCCAGTTAAAATCAACACTACAGCATTACTAAAATATGACAAATGAACCAACTTCAGAGGGAATAATCAACCAATTAAGAGAATAAATGTGTGTTTTTCTTCCCACTCACGAGATGGGGCAGATACAGAAAACAAGACAGAAAAAAAAGACCACATTGCTTCCTAGAGTGTATTTTAGCCTTTTTGAGATACATGAAAACAACATTAAGGTGTTCTTTTTCATATCCAGGCATAGATATATGCATAACTGAGTTGTTCTGTGCAATCTTTGTAGCATAACTCTGTCATCCTTGACTTTGGGGAGCCCTGGTAAAAATAAGAGCAGCAGTAAACCCTGAGCATCTGAATGCTTTAAGTTACGTCATTCCCGGTGACAGGATTTTGTTTTCATTCTGAGCAGATTCTGTTTGTGCTAGAAGGTTCAGGAGACAGCAAAATGCAGCCAACAAACTCATAAAACAGATCCTGTCAGACAACTACAGCCTCCTTGAAAAAACGAGTGTCTTGATTGTTTGAATTAGAAAAAGCAACAGAACACAGTGTCTAACTCTAAAGAGCTTTTATTATAATCCTGACATTTGGGCTGCTTCACTTTCTTAATTTTTCATTTTTTCTTTGTCAGTTCTATGGAAAATCAAAGTGGTTTTAAGTAATTTTTTAATGAGAAGAGCACACTCAAGCATAGAGTGGTGTGGTCTAGGAGGGTGGTACTCTCATTGCTGCCTCAGAAATTAAGTGATGTTTTCAAGTTGATCATCCCCTAAAAAATAGATGGACCTCAATGCCTCCTGACCACAGATAAATTTAAAAAGTAGAACTGTTAATCAGATTTTAGTACAAATCAATCAATAAAGGGTTTCAATTTCCATTACACACACAAAGGAAAATGCAATTATTTACATCAATGAAGTAATTTCAGGCAATTTTTAGTTTCTCAGCAGAGAACCTTATAACAGAAAAGGTTTCTCCAATAAGTGACAAATATTGATAACAATTGATAACAACTCCTTATAACAATGTCATTATTGATAATTATTTGTTACATAATTGTACTATCTTTTCTGTGAGTCAGTGAACTGAGCAACATTTTTTATGCGTTCTCCCTTTTCTTATAACTTATATTTTCTGCTGTGACTTAGTCACTATGTTCCTCTCTAGACGTACTGAAAGTTCAGGCTCGGCTCTCCAGAGCCTTAACCTTTGGTAGAATGAGGGAAGTCAGCACATTGTGTCTATTTCTCACAGGCAGGGAGGTCTTACACCAGACAGAAGATGCAGAGGATCAAAGCTTTTTACTCTCATGCTCCCTTCTCTTTGAGACAAGATATCTCAATTAACTCCAAGCTCCCAGGAAGAAGAAATAAGGAGAAAAAGGCACTATTTCATCAGGGTTTAAAACTTTAATACAAGGGTTTGTGAACAATGACATATTCTAGAATACATGTCCATGCCTTAAAAAACAAAATTATATCATTTTCTTCCCAATACCTAGTTTAGAATTGTTTAAATTCCAAAGCTGAATTTACAACAGCAAAGACTATTGTGCCACACTATTGGTGACTTAAAGTTGTAGTTTTGTCATAACACAGATTTTATATGTAAAAACAAGACACAGTGGGTCTTTTAGTTCCTCCTCCTGCAGAAGTTTGTTTGATGCATCCATGAAAAAGTAAATTGTCTCCCTCTGTTTTCCTTCCCTTGCAGGGAATAGAGAGAGGAGAAGAAGGGGTTAATACTTTTAGGTATCAATATCAACAAGCAATTCTTTTTTCCCATGAAAATGTTTCCCTAAGGAAAAAACAAGACCTGTCATTCAAGTAACAGAATTCAAGTGGCTCCATTGTCACTCAAAGACAACTTTTGGGAGTAAGATGTCAATGGCCCAGCTGCTTCAGCAACCACGTGCAGTGAGCACTGATATTCAGACTGGAAGGCAGCAGCCTTGAGGTAAACTGCAAATGAAAGTGGTTTTCCTAGGCTCCAGGGGGTCCCATCAACATTATTTCAAATTAAATATTAACAGAACATATTCATAAATAATAGTTCTAGATGATCTAATAGAGTCAAGCCTTGCAATTACTTGAAACGGATGAGCCGCAACAGAGTACGTCATTGCTTCAGAGTGGGCTTGCAGTGCTTATGTCTGTGAAAGAGCAGCACAAGGCACTCCTCAGAGAGACACTAAAAGCCACCAGAAAGTCCTGAAGGCTGTGACAACGAAGCTGAAGAGCTCCAGTATCGTGCCAGGGTTATGAAACAATCAGCAGACTGGTGTGCACAATAACTTCAACCCTTCTCTGATGCTTGAAGTAGGCTGTGCTGAATGCCAGCCCTCCCAGATGAATGCATTATAAAATCTGCTGAGGAAGTGCCAGGAGTACTCAAACTACATCCCAGAGGTATTCAGACACATCTTATTGCATATTTTTAGCTGTCACACATGACAGCAACTACTGCTTTTGTTGTACAGTAAGTACCACTGTCTTCACTATACAGAAAAGTAAACTTTGAAGTTTAGATGAGTACAGTGGAAGAGGTGACTGATTTACTCAGTCGTTCATTTTCCACTTCCCTAGAGTAGCATCTGCTATGGATCCTAATGTATTAGTATTGATCAGACAACATGCCAGTCAGTATCTCATCAGCCAGCTTTGCATAGAATGAAGGACAGAGAGAACCACTAGAACCCACACATAACCACTGTAAGACCCAGAGATGGTCCTGGGTACCACATATCTGTGGCCAAGCTAAACAGAATAATGTGACAATTTCTAGCATCAGGTTTGGGTACTGTGCTTAACTTTTATACTCTTCTTCCTCCTGCTTTTCTCACAAGTAGCATGGATCCTGCTGGGTTTTGTCTTCTTACCTATGCAGAATACTGAAGAATTCAGTTTTACAGAACTGGAAACAGCTGTGGAATGGAAGAAAAGAAGTTCTTCCTATTATGGATGCACAGTATATATAACTGTGCCGAAGCTTGTCCAACATCACTTTAATTGAGATCTCTGCTCCCAGTGAAGTTGTTACTTCACAGGCTAGCTCTGTAAGTATCTACCTATATCTCAAAGGTGCAAAATTTGCAAGAAGGGAAAGTCTTTTACAAGACCAGCTGCTGTAGCTGGAAGCAGCAGAGAAGTTTCTGGGCACCATACGTTCTTTTAATTGGGGCTGAAGATATATTTTCAAGCTGGTACTAACATGGCCACAGTGCTATTAATATTTGAAGTGGCTGGGAAGTTCTCTCTGGTCTCATCTGGTGCATGTACCACATCTCCCACTGCCATTTAAACAATCCCCTGCCCTCAAGCACAAACACATTAATATCCTGCCTCAAAACCATTATTGAGAAAGTAAAATTGAAGGGAGAAGTAGTAAGAATAAAGAAATGGAATATGAAAAATTGTAGAGCAGGACCAGAAAACACCTTTTCTGAACTATAGGTTATAAGCAGGTGCTTATAAACTGCTTGTCAGGAATTTTTAATAGGATTTTGTAGGACTGTTTATTTACACACAAAGTCTATATTTAGACCCAATCAGTTTGTACCCATTTTAATTGTTTCAATAAGTCACAGTATGCAAAGAAATGTTCACTTACTTAAAACATTTTTTTTTAATTTTGGAACTTTTTTGTTGAAAATTAGGTTCAGTCTAAATGATTTCCTTTGTCATATAGTGTGGAACAGACTTCTACATCCAGAATCAAATACTGTATGGAATACACCAATGGATATTGAAAATATTGTCTCAATACAAAAATTAGTTGTACTTAGCTTTGTCAAACTCCCCCCCTCCCCCCAAAGAGTTAAAGCAGATTTCAAATCTTTAAACATTAGTAAAAGAAGGAATATATGTTGTATGTTAAAACTACTATGTGAACAGAACATTTATATACAAATGCTGGAAATTAGCAAAATAAGTGAGTCATAAAATGTTTCCATGTAGGCACATGACTGAAGAGTAGCTCCTCATGGCTACCTGACCATGCAGCCTGACTTCCCAAGAGTTTGGACAGGATACCCTCTTTCCGTCTCTTAGAAAACTGATGATCAATAAAATACCTCTTTTTAAATCAACTCAAAGGTCCTGAATAAATTTTTTAAAAGTGGAAATTTGTTTGCAGTACCACTATCAGGATACATAAATATTTGCTGTAGAGCAGACATATTAAAGTATCAAGGTTTAGGACCATTAGGTCTCCAACTGGAGTCTGTAAATAGTTAATAAAAATAGGGTTCGTTGAATTACTTAAGTAGTGTGTAAAATGCTCAGACACCCACATAATCCAAGTGCCAATTAACAAATCTCATGATTGCCAAATTACTTCTATATTTCCTCTTCAGATCCTGAGACTAGAGTAAAAGTAATTTGTCAAAAAAATACTTCCATTCCAAATTACTTCGTTATTTCCTTTTTACCATAATGGCACACCAAAACACATCATCTCTGTGTTTTGCTACTGAAAGAGTAAGCGATCACCTTAGGTGCTCTACTTTTTATGAAAACAAATGAATACAGAACAAAATTATCACTGCTAACAGCATCTATTCCTTTGTCCATATTGGTATTGTTCCCAATTTCTTATTCATTTTTTTTTTTTTTTTTTTTTTTTGTTCTTTTATTATGGTATCATTTTAACCTGAATTTAAAAAAAAAGTAAAAACAAAACAAAAGCACCATAATTTTGTATCTTCTTTACTTGATAGCTTCTGGCATTCAAAAAAAGGAGAAACTGGCCTGCCAGAAGCCCAAGAAACTTTAAAAGTCTCCAAATATGCTGGGGATAGTGGATGACACATAAAACCAGTCATTTACTGCCAAAGGGGATAGACTTCATTGGCTTTGGTTTTGCAAGTCTCTGCACCTATGCTTTTATTGCATTTGGTAATGCATGTAGTGATTTAAAGCAAAATGAAGTGAATGGAAGGACTGCCAGAAGTTTGGTGAGCTTTGAATGAGATTTTTTTTCTGCACAGATTGTTCCCTGGGGACAGAAAATGCACTCATTAAGCACCGTGCACTAAAGTAACACAGTATGAATGCTATGCAACTGTGTAAAATACAGTTGCTATCACTGGACTTAAAATACCCTGAAATGTTTTGCTTTATGGCATTAAACGTAATTCATTTTCTTGGACTGTTGTTGCTAAGGTTTGGTTTATGTAAGTGTTTTTAGAAGAAAGCAATTTGAAAAATAGACAACTAGCACAGCAGAGAATTCATTATTCTTTCAAATGCCTCGTTTGAAAATCCTTTCAAACTTTTTATTCTGTTGATTCAACATTTACAAGTAAAGAGAATAGCAAGAAAATGGTCCTTCAATGCTCCAAAGAATTGTTTTGTAATACTTAACAATTCTGTGCTACTGGACCTTGACACTCCCCTCCTCCCCTTTACTCCCCCCTTTCATACACATTTGGGACTGTAAGTAAAGACAAGTCTAGGTGTCCCTGGTGATGGCCAGACAATCCTCAGTCCCTGTTCTGATGGATACATAGTGCCCTTTGGGTCTGTGGGTCTGATACTTCCCGAAGACAAGGACACGCTGAGCCCTGCATGGATGTACAGCAGGTCCCATCAGATTCCTCCCTGGTGTGCCCCAGAGTTTCTCTGCAGGGCTGAAGTCCAGCTCGGCCCAGGTGCAAGGGATGCCCCTGGCTCATGCACAGGACTCACACAGGAAGCTCAGGGTTCCACAGGGATTTCACTGTGGACGTGTGCTCACACTGATCACCCAGCTGGCGCCCAGGATTTCTGCTCAGCTGGCTGCTCTGCCAGAGCCCCTGGTGCAGCTGGGTGCACAAACATTGCCCAGATGGAGTTCCTAGAGGAAAGGGATGACGTGACCACAGGAATATAGACACAGAGTATCTGATGTGAGTAAGATTTATGAACACGTGGGAAAAGGAACTGATCACAGGAGCCCTGCTATTTTGGATCACACAGTTCCTGGGCATCCCAGTGATGCATTAGTCAAACTGGAAGGAAGATACTGTATCCCATCTTTCTGGATGAGTTCTTTACCACCCACTAACACGGCCAACTAGGGTAATTCTGATTATGGGACCCCTTGTGAGTGTTCTACAACAAACACAAAATAATTTCATCACTTTGAAAGATATTGGCTCCGTGGTGAATATTTCTCTGCAGACGGTCTCTATAGAAAATCATTATTTCATGTATACAAAGGAATCAGGGTGCGTTATTGCTCAGTTTATGCTAAAATTGTGGAGGAAGAGAACCTTTCTGCTTTTGAAACATGCACTACGGGCCACCCTTCCTAGAACAGTAGCTTTGCTGTGATGTAATCTGTCCCATTGCCTACTCTTGCCTTTGGTAAGAAAGAAATCAACTTTGCAGAAGAGCAAGGAGAGAAAAAGCATATTGATTTCTTTATTACTATGCTGCTGATATTGGAATTTGACCCTATATTCTTAGACAGAATTACAAAATACTCCAAATATAGTAATTCCACAGAAATACAACATTTACCAAAGAAATATATTTCATTTAGAAGAGGGCATTCTAGATTTTTCTCTTATGTGCAGCAAAATACGAGCTTCATATTGAATTAATTTCATTTTTTCATTTCCTTTTATTTTCTTTTCTTTTCTGCAGTCTCAGTCTTATGTTTAATTTTCAACAGCTGAGTGCCTAATGTCTGTGTTGCCATGACCTATTATTATGAAATCCATGTATCAAAATGAATGAAAGTTATTAATATGGAAAAGAGCAATTTTAAGCAAACAGAACATTGTCATGTTATCTCACACCACGGTTGAGAACAGTATGTAGGTAATTACTTCTAAACAGTAACACTTTAGTCATTTAGATAGTAACTTAGAAACAGACAAAAAAACCTAAGGAATCTTACCACATTTTTTCTTTTCCTTTCTCTAGGTAAAGGAATTATTCTCTTTAAAGTTGGCAAGTTTTAATACTTTGTTGGGTTTTGTAGTAAAGCTCTATTAAAATAGAGAAGAATTGAGAGAAACTCTTTGCATGAGTCTGGGCAAATTAAAGTTAAATTGCATAAATCTTTGTTAATAAGAATAGGACACAAAGAAGGATGAGGAAATTATAGCTCTTGTATTCCAACCGAGACTGATTTCACAAAGCAAAGTTGCATCTAATTCTTTTCAGTATTGTTGCAAAAAATAACCCTCCTGAAATATCTTATTCTGTTAGACATTCATGCTTGGAGCAACTTTTAAATGGATATATTATTGGCAGCCTAACTTCCTGTGTCTTGGCAATATGTAGACAGGGCTCAGAAAACCATTATTTTTACAGAGGGATTTTGAGACTTCAGATATGACGCTGATTTGATTCAATTCTTTTCGTATTTTTATTTCTAAGTGCATTTCAGCTGGACGGATTTTATTAATAAATACAATTTTGATATTAAGTTACAGATGGGGTTTTAAAATAGCTAAATGCCTGCACCAGCAATAGCAAGGACGCCTTGCTTCTATGTATACGGAATCAGGTACTGGTGATTCAGGACCTGAATGGTGCCCATGTTTCTTCAAGCACCTGAGTCACCCGGGGTGGGAGTCAGCTGGCTGGATTGCTGGCATTTACTTAGAACCGCATTTTTAACTGATGCACCTTCAAAAGTCCCCACAAGGATTAACTAACACAGAGATCAAAGCTATAAAATAGAGCTCAGCTGAATTACGCAGAGAAAATGCAACAGCCAGGTGCAGCCTCACTGAAATAAGTGTGCTGGGCTTTCTGGTGAGATACTTTTCTTTATGCCTGTTTTCTGGCAAAGGAGAACAGGAGAGCAGGAGAAGATGGAGTATGGGCAGAGCACCACCATTCTCTGTCAGCTGCTGAGATAAATGAATTTAATCCTGAGGCTGGAGAAAAACCTCTCCAATAATCAACACATCACAGTCAACGTATTTTGAAGTTTCTCATTTCGTCCACTCAGCAAATACTTTTTTACTCAAACACTACAGAATGCAAAAGGGAAAACATTTCAGCTGGATCAAAGGTCTTTTAGGAAAACACTTTCTTTAGAAAAGTTAGGATTTGGGGCATGGTTACAGTGCAGAGCCTCTTGGCAGGGTTTGTTTGCCCAGTAGGAAATGTTGGTGGAAATCTCCACTACAGTGATTGTATTATCTATACTTCTCAAGCCAGATAATTTGTAAGAAATTTGGGATATATCACATGGATTCATGTTGTGCCATCTAGACACAGTCTTCAGTGACTCCAGATTTGCTATTTAAAGAGCCTGTATGCTTCTTGCCAAGATTATCTTTTCAGAATTTCTTTTCAGAATGTTCACAGGTAATATTGACTGAATTGTCTGAACAAATGTTTAATAAGTTTTCCAATTGAAATTCTGAGTTAATATATGAGAGGCTTTCAGTTTGCAAGGAAAGTTAAGCACATCTCCAAGTGAGTAAGTGAAGCTGAACCAAATGTACTCAACAGATTTTTAAGTGATACTTTCTCATTGCTAACAAAGAAGTAACACAATCTGTGCACTTTTTGGAGTTGCCCTATGTTTTTGAAGTTGCCCTCCACTTGAACAACTTGCATATTTGGAATGAGACTAAATGTGATAGGGTGAAGCATCACAAAATACAGCATGCTTTCCTGGAATGGATCGTGATCTATACAAGCACTCAAAATTTGTGCTTTTCTTTGATACTGTGATCCCAGTCCCTGTGGAGCTGGACTGCTGGAAAATGACTCTTCAGGGAGTATATCTCATAACACCTTAGACTGTTGCAACCTTATATACCTCTGAGCTCCCTTCCAGAAAACTATATAAAACCTGAGCTTGCACATTAAATTCTGCTGGGAATGCTGTTACCAGAAGCATTTGGGCTGTGCCTATCCTGAAAGGAGCTGTCAGCCTGACTAAACAGAGAATCCAGTCTGTAATCTGGAAGCCCATCTACAACATCTGGCCAGGATTAAAAAGACCACAAAATTTGACTGACAGGATATTTTTGTGCATAGGCAGGGTGAAAGCCTTCAGACAACACTTGAATGAGTATATGGGCAAATTCTGCTGTGAAGCAAAGACATCAGCAGTTCCACACTAAAAAGGTTTTCCAAAGAAATATTTTAGATGTATATATGTTACATAAATGTATTTTATATTTTTTTTTTGGGGGGTAGAGTATATTTACATATTCATTGGACTAAATGTCATATCTAGAAACACCAAGATATGTGAGAGTCTTACAGTCCAGAAAAGATCAGACAGTGTTTTTAAAGTCCCCAGTCTGAAAGAAATCCAATCAGCTATCTAAATAACTCGGAAAATCTGGTTTCTAAACACTTACTAATAAGTGTCAAAACTTATTGGAAACTCATTAAAAATTCATACTCTTGCACCATTCAGCCATCCAACAAAACAGCAGAAACACTTCTTAATCCAAATGCAAGGGTATTGCAAGTTTAACATCACACTGTTACCACTTTCTCACTCATCCTTATCAGACGCATATTTACACAGACCTTTCTGAAATTTAAAAAAGTAGCGTAAACATTTCTTATTAAAAACAAATCTGTGGTACAAAATTATTTCCTTACTTTTGGGAGGGAAGCTCTTGATCCTGAGCTTTGCGTGGTCATTGTCAAAACTGTAGTGATACCCAGTGCAACTCTGGCTGGAGCAGCGTCCATGTTGATCCAGAAAGAAACCCAGGATAAAATGACAATCAGCAGGCTAGGAATGTACATCTGGATTAAATAGTATCCCATCTGACGCTCCAAATGAAACTTGACTTCAATGCATGTAAACTTTCCTAGAACACGAAATTACTTTCATGAATGCTTTTTGCACATTTTTATCTTGTTTTCTGAACATAAGTTAGATGTGTGGCCTGTTTCCTAACCTAATACTGTAAGCAGATCTTGATGCACTAACAATGGTCAGCCACTTGTTGTGTGCTAGCTTGAGGAAAGCATGGAACTGCTGAAGTAGACTATGTCCACTTCTTCATATTAACTGAGAAAATGAATATTAGCACAATTGTTTCACCTCCAGAAAATATAACAATGTTTCCTTTCTCACAATTCAAAGAGCTTTTACTTTAGTCAAATACAATGTTAAGTATTGAGAGGGGACAGTGTTTTGGTCTTTTAGCGAAATGAGAATAAGCAATCGTGTTTGAGCAGACAAATTGTAAACTACCACTCTTACAGTGCTGTGGTAGATCACACTCCTTCTCATTCTGCTCATGTCATTTGCCTGTGTCTGCGGATTATGTTGCACAGCAGAATCAGCTCAAAGTCTACTTTGAAATTTGCTGACAGTCTGACTCCAGGAAATCTAAACCAGTCTCTCATGGGAGGTGAGTGATTCTTCAAACAACCAATAGCTGCTGCACAGCAGTCCTGGAGGACAGAAGTTTTGGGTTGCCTGGCAGTGGAACTAGACGTGCAGCTGGACATGCAGAGTCCTGGGCTGCAACAGCTCATCAGCCACTAATGCACTCACCGTGCTGCTCTCAAAATCACTCTGGGTTAGGCACTGTGAGGGCTCTCGCTCCAGGCAGACTACAGGAAAGCCTCTCATTCCTGAAGTGTCATGCTAATGGTTTCAAAGGACCTCTTTTGTGTTGGCTGGGGAAATGCATGAAGATGCATTACTCCTCGTTCACCCTTTCAGGGGAAATGAGATTGTTTGCTCCTTTTTGTGATGTCCCTGTATTTTTCTGGTTGTCTGCAATGCTGAATGGTGGGTGCAAGAGTTGGTGCTAAAGGGAGTGCAGAGGCTGTTTGACAAAGAAAGGAGTGGACACTGAATAATATCCTCTGTCAGCACAGAAGTTCTAAAATGAGTGAGCTGTGACTTGAAAGGCAGATGCTGAGAGCTGGACAGTGACTTTTCCTGATCACTCTGCTCATACAGAAGGGGATTGGAGAGGGGTGTGGTGGCTACGTGTGGCAGCAATGGCATGAGCAGCACAATCTGCCAAAGGCTCGCCAGAATCTTGTGGCACAGCCTGGACAGTGAGTTTAGGAGAAGGCTGAGTAATAAGTTTTATCCACATTTTAATTTCACACCAAACGTGAAGGAGCAAACTACAAAGACAGCATTGGGGGTGCCAATCACAAAGTTTTCCTGCCTTGGTATTTTGGGGTCCAAAATGAGAAGCTACATTTATAACAATTAAAACCAAAAATTTTCTTTTCATAAAAAATAAATGTGACTTTACTTTTGGCAGAAGCAGAACCTCTCACATTGTATCATTTCATAGAGTGAAACAAATGTATTTGATGCAACCAGATCAGCTCTTATGCTGAAATGATGAAAAAGCTATTTTAGATGAGAGGGATTATATTTAATCCCAGAAAGCACCCAGAAAACTGTTCTCTAAATGCTGTCCCTATTAAATAAACTCCAAGCAGCTAAAGCAAAATTTTAACAGTTTCCTCTTCTCTGCAAAGCTAAAGATAGAAAACACAGCATTATAAACTCCTAAACAGCAAATGAAAGAAAAATTTTAGAGTATTAAGCAAACATTTAATTTCCCAACATTCTACATCTGTACAGTCTTCAGATCAGCAATGAAAACATTGTCTTTTCACGTGCTACGTCTCACAAATTAGACTACACATAAAAGCTGGTGAAAATTTGATATTTTTCCTCACTGGCAATTTGATAGGCTGGAGAAACAAACCAGGTTCAGAAAAATCAGTACCTAAAAGTGATGAATCAATATTTAATAAAAGAGTTAGTTTGTTAGAAAAAGTTAAATTAAAGAAAATTTGGAAATTAAATCTTTCAAAAAAATAATAGGGAGAAAATTTCTTTATTTTCAGATTTAAAAATAAGTGTGGCTGAATCAAATTTTAATTTCTTTTTTTTTGTTTGTTTGTTTTACTCATATTTTCCCTTTACAAATTGACAATAGGTACCATTGGAGCAATCGACAGGAAAAAAAAGAATAATGCTCACCAGTGTTGTAATGTTTTGTGCAATAACCAAGTTCTTTATCTTCTTTCAAAATAAACTGCGGCAAGGTTAAACCCTCTGCAACTTGCACAGGTCCATCACTTAGCCACTCAAATATCAGATCATTCATGGTGTAGCCAACTGCAATAAAGAAATCAGAGTTTATTAGATGGCAGCTGATCAGAAAACAGCAAATGTTCTTATGTCTGAGAAGCATGTCTTTTATTGCAATACATGTTATCTCGGGTACATTTTCTGTTTGATTAACAGCACAGTTCCTATTAGTTGCTAGTTGTTATAACTACACTATTACTCTATTAAAAGCAAGAAGTAAACACTTATATTTTGAAGTACTGGCCTCATTTGCCACTAAAAAGTAATTTTGCTGGCCCAAACTAGTCTATGATTCTCTGGCCACAAAGGAAGGTGGCAGCCCAAGTTCATAGCCATAGAGCTAAATCCTTTCTCCCCTCATTAAAAAACCCCAGAATGGACTGGTACCTACTGAATATTGGGAATGGTCACTGACACCTGCCATAGTCTGAGCCACTGCTGGGTTTGCCTGGCTGTTACCTGGTCAGGTTGGAGCAGTGCTGTGGTGCTGCCCAGTATGAAGGGGGTGTGCTGGTACCCCAGCTCATACCTTGCCTATGTTTGGCATACCAGCTTCAGTGTCACTAATAGGACCCCTGCTTTATCAGATACTTGGCTTCCATTTTTCAAAAGTGAGCCTAACTCAATTGACATAGTGAATCCCTGGCTACGTACTAATTGTTCTTACTTTCCTGAGATTTAACAATTTCTCCCACACAGTATTTACCCCTGGAAGTGAAGCAACTCTGATGGGTAAACTGATGTGACCCAGGAGGGAGGAAGACAAGGGAGCAGGAACAGCACAGAAACACAGGGCCTGCACATTATGGTGATAAATGTTTAAAGCACTGTTCCTCCATTATTTTCCTTTACAAAATAGGGATATTGAGTCTCACCACATAAACGTGACATTGTAGATACTATGTAATCACTAAATGTTAGGGTAAAATCTTGTTATTTGATAGATAAAGCAACTGGGCACTCACAGCTCTCTAGCTGCATTGTACATGTCTGCACATCCATAGGAAAATTCTTCAAGTCCATGGGACAGGACAAGGTTAAAGTAAGCCTAAAATTAGATGGGGGAAAAGAAAACACATTAGACATCTACAGGTTTTATCTAAAACGCCATACGTAGAGTTTAAAGGATCAAGACCAAACCTTAACACCGCGAAGGCTGGGCTCATCTCGCCTTTGAGCTTTTAAGCACAAAAGAGCTGTGGAGACAAAGTGTGTGAGCAACCCAGGCACTCGCAGCCTGCGCTGGCTGAGCAGAACACAGGCAGAGAAATCAACATCAGGATAGCAAGACATGCTCTCCACTAATGCACCAGTGAATTTTTCATGTACAATACTGAACCAAAGAATCCAAAAGCTGAAATGCCTGGTCATGGGACACGTTTTTAGGTTTTATTTTGGAAAAGCAAAACAAGGAAACAACAACCACGGGGGTTTTTTTAAGAGTGTGCTTTTGTTCTGTTGGAACAATAAGTCCCATTTCCAAGCCTTCATTCTTGCTGCTTAGCCACTAAAAGAAGGAAAAAAACATCATACAGTAAAAGCTAGAATCACATCGCATTAAAGGAGCACAGATAGAAGAAACTAAGCCTAAAGGAACATAATCATACAAAATATATTTCTCTTTTAATTTTTCAGTTGTTATTGTCCCAGATAAAGCATAACTTTACTTAAATGGGAATACTTTTAATGTTTCTTTCTTTTTTTGTTTTTAGTTGATGTTACCTTTTAACATTTGATTGAAATCTATCTCAAGACTGTCTCTTCCGTTTTATTTATTTTCTTTTTTGTGTGAGGTGAAGAAACCACTTTTAGCTAACCAAGATATTGGGATGGCATAATTACAAACAACTGGCTGCTTTGAGAAACAGTATAATTGTTAGGATTTTGTTTTAAATCATATTCAAAAAGTACATTTTTATTTCCAATTACATTCAGCACAAAAAACCACTTTGAAACAAAGAAAGCCAAAAAAAAAAATAGCCCTCTGTGCCTATTTATTATGAAGGGCGATAACAAGATTGTCTGATTTGAAGGGACACTGAAACATTAAGAAAGTACAATGAGAATAATTTTTTAATTATGTCAGTGGACCCACAGATCAGCTGTTTAAAAGTATAACCTTGAAACTATGTTGTCCCACAGACATATGTGATCTCTACAGAGAAATACTTGACTAAGTTCTGTCTCCCACGGTGATTTTGTGGTTCTTACCACGTACAAGTGATTCAAGGTCTTCTAGTCTATTTCTTCACCATGTGAAGTTTTGGGGACTGACTGGGGCTTCTAGCCATAAAGTCACTATGACAAAAAGATGATGTTTAGGTAACTGAGACCAAAATTGTCTCAGCCTGTTCCAAGATCACATTCAACATCACTGCTGTTGCCTACATATGGGCTACCTAGAAAAAGTCACACTGTTTTCATCTTGACACAGTCTTCAGTGAACCAGATGATAGTAACAGGAAATTAGAGATCACTTTTATGTGGCAGTGAGATGAAGAAAATTCCCCAGTATTCTTCTCAACATCACCATAGGAAGTAAATTCACATTTAACCTTCGGGACCAAACAGCAGAAATATTAAAAAAATAAAATAAAATAGTCATCTAGAGAAAAATGTTTATCTGGTAGACATATAAGTGCCATTGAAAATTTGTCCTTTCCTCATTTAAATATTTTCAATCCTTGAAAATGTTAACTAGTCTCAATTTTACTAGGTAATTTCCTGCATTGGAGATTGAGCTAATTAAGTTGCTAATCCCCAGCATTAACAAAACACTGTCTCTGCCTCTTTTCTGAAACCTTGCTATATCAAACTCCATTCCTTCTTTTCAGTCATCTTCTAAATATAGCTTAGATGTTTTAAGTTCTTTTCAAACATGCCTTTATGCAAAGGCAGCCTTTGTAAATATTTGCATTTATTTACATTCATTGAAGTAGGCATGGGCTGTCTATCCCTTGGATTTTACTGACTGTCAGGTGTCGACAGCACACTGACTTTGTTTCCTTTCTCCTTCATCCCTTTCTACTCCCCAAAAACACAAGTAATCTGAGGGTTTGACTACATACATGGTCAGGAAGGTCTCTTGTTATTTTAATATCAAATTTATGAGAAAGCAAATACATCCAGTTGCAGGTTTCAAGGCTCACAAGGTAAAAGTTATCTGTTTCCATTGATACTAGGCAGATATATCAACTTTTTTCCCCTGGATGTGAGATGAGAAAATTATGTAGGCTCATTTTGTAGGTCCACACAAAGCCTAATGCCCTGCTTTCTCTTCCTAATCATTGTTGTCATTCACGAAGACTAAATTATTTTCTTCACACCACAAAAAATGAAAAATAATTTCTATTCACTGTGTTGATGAGGCTAGGTCAAGACATCATGCCCTTATAGTTTTACCTCTACCTGTTGTTCACCTCAGCACAGTAGCCATTCATAATTAACATCTTTGCCTCTAATCCCTTTTACCAGGAGTAATGCAAGTATTGAAACAAGTGGTTATAGCGTGGTATCATCCACAAATCCACTGATGTTCAACAAGATTACTACATGCTAAATGCTCAGCAGTTGGAATTTGAAATAGATCCACTGAAGTCCATGGTGGTGGGTCAATTTACACCAGTTGATTCTTCTTCAGTAAAAATATGAGCCTGCAAATGTCTCCAAACCCTGGTGCCATGGCACTGCTCATATATTTACATTAATAAGCACACAGGGTCATAAATGCAAAGTGTTAGGTAGATAGAGCTACCCACATTGGTGATAATAACCGTGTCATTGACAGAAAATATTGCAGCAAAATGAATGTCTCACACTTGGCAAATTCAAGAAGGGCCCCTGGAGGTTTGGAACAAAGAGCAAATTTAATGGGGAATTACACTGATGAATATTTTAATCGTTAATAAAACATAACAAACTGCTATAGAACGATTATTTTTTTTTTAAGGCACTCCGCCACCAAGGCGTTAGAGATGCATAAACAACAGATTTGGTGGTGGAGAGCCATAAAACACTGATGGGAAGTGCTTTATGAACCATCTGTAAAACTGAAATGAGAAGATGACCAGGGACTTGCTTTTTCCTTCAGTTCCCTGAGCACCCTCCACTCCATGCCAGCCAGACCCAGGTGGCACAGCTGGCTCACGGAAAGCTCTGGGGCTGGGCATGTTATGTTTTCCAGCTGAGCAGAGAGGGCTCATGAGGGAGCAGGAGAGAGTCACGTCTCCAGTGCCTCGGCACACCAGGCACAGTGCCAGGGACAGCAAGCTGCCTCAGAGGAGAGGCAAAGCTGCTCTCTTCTTTCCTTCTCTGCTCCCTCACCCACCCCACAGCCAAGAGTCAAATCCTGGAATAATGCAAATAAGAGTATGGACAGAACAAAATACAGAATCAGAGCCAGAAAACAAAGAATGAACAATTAGCTGCCACTGTGAAAAAAATAATCAATCAATCAATCAATCAATCAATATTACTAAGCAGCACTGTAGCAGAGACAGGGCTGTAATCCAAGTACTCCAGGCCAGTCTGTCTTATGTTTTGGACCCTCTTCTTGAGGATTCCCTCATACACTCAGCAGGTCCTTCTGAGCAGCATCTGCTGACACCTTAAATGTCTTCAAAGTGCAGCAGGCACTGCTGGGACTTCTTCACTCAGCATTTCATTCAAACTCCCTTCTTTCACCCCTGGTTTCACTGTAAAGTCCTGAGATGTCACTAAGACCTGGGCTGTGGGCCTGTCTCTCTTCCCAGCCCCACTCAAAATCTTTAATTTCTGGTCACTCCAGAAAGCCCCTTAGAGCATCACTCAGAGGTCTGCATTCCCCAATTTCTGCAGGCAGGAAGGCAAAGTACTCCAGGCTGAGGCCTTATTTGTCACAGAAGTCAGAATAAAACATCCCATGGGAAAAAATGAATGGCCTGACATGTTACTAATCAGAAACGCTCATGCTGGTTATCTTTCACACCTGAACACGTTTTGTAAAGCCAGTGTTTCCTCCTGGTGTGAGCAGCCATGGCCCCAGATGGGCCAGCAGCAGAATTCAGCACAGGCACTGCTGCTGCCCTGGCTGCAGCTGCTGCATCCAGCCATCATCCTCTGAGGAAAAGGCAGTGGAGGGGTGACACACACGGGCAGCCAAAGGGACTCAGAGGGATCTTGTGCAGTGCAACCAAATCCTGAGCTCAGTAGTGGGGATGAGATGTGTTTCCTGTTCGTCCTTTGACCTCTGCTGCCTTTATCCTGTTCTTTCTTCAGCCTGAAGGCATTTCCCCCACATCCTCCTATGCCTGCTCATCTTCCCTACATCTCTCCCAAGGACACCTACATGACACAAAGCCCACGCTTTTTCCTTTGCCCCCAGGTCTGTCTTCACACCCTCTCCCCCTCCTTTTCCTGTTGACCAATTCCTGTCAAATGCCACTTCCATCTGCCTTCAGGGTATTAACTCTTGAGGCCAATCTGCCTTTGACAACCCCCAAAGAAGCATCACTAGTACAAGGTAAGGATCTTGAATAAGAGAGAAAAAAGAAAAAAGAAAATCAATAGGAATAAAATATTTGTGAATATATTATTCTCAAAATTATTTCCAATCTTATTCTTGTACTTGAGGGTTTTGAATGCTGGGGCTCCTGGCCATCACACCACTTCCCTGATAATCTCATCATGCTACAAAACCTCTTCAGAGTACTACACAGACAGACTGCTTGTGAACGGTCTGCAACACAAATCTGAAGTAATGAACTGCTAATATTGTGTTCAACACTAAGGGAATTGGGTTTACACGTTACATAATCCAAGGTTTTTTTATATAAATTAAGAGAATATGTAACTTTAACTGAGATTTGACGTATTGCCTTGTCTGCAGCAACCACTGAACTGTATTCTAACCCACTCCTTTACAAGCAGATATCGCTCCTTATCCTGATGTGTTGCAAGACACCCAGAACTTTCCTTGATCTCAATGACATCTCATCCCAGAGGAGGACACTGGTTCCACAAGAGAAAGGCCCTGGGGATCATAATACTTGGTATATGATAACAGGGGAGTATCCTTTTCATTAGTTGTTCTGCAAGACGGGTTGTTTGTGAGTGGGCTACGGCACAACAGCCTCCTCACAGAGTTTTTTTCTAATGATAAGTAACTAGGATCAGTCCTATTACATATAGAAATACTGTTGGTAATTGAAATAGTCCTGTAGATAAGGGGACAAATCCCTTCCGTCTCCAAAAAAAGACATGATTATCTCCTCCCTAGCATGAAAAGCAACAAATGCCTCACCATGAGTAGGCATGGTTGCAAAAATAACATTTTGTTTCTATTCTTATCCCTTCATTCTTTCACTCTACGCCCATCTGCACCTCAGCTGCTGGGACAGGAGATTTCACAATCTAGGATTTTATGCTGCAAATACCAGAACATAAATAGCACATGCATGATCACTGGTAGCATTGGCTATGTGCCATTTTTATCAAAAGACTAATACCTGTGCAAACTCCCCAATGTTGGATTTAGTGAGACAAGTGGGATTTCTTTTATCCAGCATTGTTAAATCTAAAGATGCTGTTGTAAATTGCAAGCTTTCTGGTATTTTTCTTAAAGGTCCAAGATGAAAATAAAGTTAAAGCTATTTTAGTGGTATATATTTTCTTTGAAATATTAAACTCCTGCTCCTTGTAGCTGCTGAAATAACATTAAAATATTACCTAAGCACAAGCAGACAAAGTTCCCTATTAAAGTGGCAGGGGAGATGAAGTTGCACAGCAACCATGACAGCATTGCATGACACAGGAGCAAATGGCATTCAGGCTAGTGACACCGAAACATGAAGGAGAATCTAAAATCTCTTTATATTCCTCCCAGCCCTCTCCCCTGGGTGCCTGAAAGAAGGGCACATACACTGTTCACGTATCAGAAGGAAAAAAAAATAAAAAACATTCCCAGTGGCATTCTTCTTTTAAATGTCTTTTCATTTTGTAGTCCATCTCATTATTTTTTTCAGGGACCTGACTCATCATTTTGAATGTCAATTCTGGTAATTTTCACAGACTACAGGCTTTGTCCGTTAAATTGAACAGTCAAACTGACGCTTTTCCCCTTATTTTTGACGATTCCTGGAATTTCTCTCTATTATTTGTCATGTTCTGCAGCTTCATTTCTGTCAGGTGGGAATGGGCTGAAGTCGAGCTTAGAGGAGATGTGGAACCTTCTCTGCTATGGGAAAATGTGAGCTATAGGCTGGAGTTTCACGTACTGCTGTTTCTGAGCATGTTCTCACTCCCTCCAGTGCTTTGCTTTGCTTCATGTACTGCTTAACAACACAGGAGCTAGCACAGAGCAGGGTGGTGGATTTCTCATTACAGCCATCCCACTTCTCATTGTAATGCAATCACTGTCTGCAGATACACAATGCCAGCACATGAGCTGCCAGCAAATGATTTTCCAATTATTGCTCAAACAAATCTATGATATTAAATTCAAGTGTGATTCTACGTAACAGTTAAATTCTGTAACCCCCTGTTTCCTTTCCATGAGGAGCAGTATTTCACCTTTTCTTTTCTCTCTGTCATTTTCTATCTTAGTTTATCTGCAGTATGTGTTTGGTGTGGTGTTGCTTTCCCCCTGGCATGATGACATCTCTGTTCTAAGCCATATATTGCAATCCAATTGGCAAAAGACCTTTATCCCTGGGACCATGTTCTAGGAAAACATGCTTTTTTGTACCATTTAGGAAAGGTTCCTTCACCTACATCATTTTACACCTAACCTTTAACTGCTCCACTGCAAGTTCAATGGGTAAATGAAGTGATTGATCACCAGCAATCAAGGACAGGCATTGCCAATAGCCATAAGGAGGGCGGGTGCACAGACGTGTAGTGGCTGTGCAATCATCCCATTGGCACACATATCCAGACATAGCCACCCGCCAGTCTTTTTTGATCTTGCCAGCCAAGATCAACTTCACGTGTACAAATTGGTCCCCAGCAGCATTTCTCACTTTTTTACTTAGAACAAAGGCTTCCTTTTTAATTGAGACACAGGAATATAGGGCTGTAGAAGTGTCATCTCAGGCCATCAGATCTGATCATGTGCTATCACCCAGAGTCACATCATCTCAATCCTTTCAAAAATGATCAAAGTTCATTTCATGGCATCTAGTGTGTCCCTATTTTTGTAGGAATATTGTTCCAGGAATTCAAGGTGTATATGGCTGTAAACTTATAACTTCCTCTGTGAGGTTACCTATGACCAGTTCAGAGCCATTTGTTCTCCTGGCAGCATTGTCCTTCTGTCTAAGCAGCTCTCCTCTTGTGCTTCTACTTACCTCCAGTGCTCTCATGTCTCATCTGGGGATGTGCATGGCATTAGAGGAAGAAGCTCGGTGGTACATGTTCAGATATAATGCCCATATCCCTCCTTTGCTTTAAATGTCTTATGAAGTGAAAAAGCAACTAATTTTGTGTCACTAAAATGTAAATTATTCTTTTCTTAAGCAGTATAATCAATGGGGTTTTCACACTAGCTATGTTAGTTGCATAACAAAGTACCCACATTAGGCTTTATTATTTATTTAGTAGATTTTATTATTTGTTATGCCAAGTAAATACTTTAAATACAACAGGAAAGTAAGGGTATTGGAAACCTGGGGCTAGATCCTCAGACTGAATCTGTAGATTGGGAGGGAATGACAAAGAAGGGAGTGGGCGATGCAGTTAAGAGAGTTTTAGGAAACAACTCCAAAGGATGAGAAGAATCTGAGTTCATTTATTTATAAGGCCTCAAAAGGAAGGGGGCTGGGGCTGGAAGGAGAGGCAAGAGGAAGGGCAAAAAGGAAAGGAAAAAGAAGGGTGAAAAGCAGACAGCTGATGATAATCCAAGGACATTGGGTTCAGCCATAATGAGAACGGCTGCTTGTCCCACAAAAGGCTGCAATTTTTTAGCTTCTGAAACCATTGTTATTATTGTAATCATGCTTATAGGAAGACAAATTTGTCAAATTCATTGAATTCACATAGCATACAGCCACAGTTTGGGAAATCTCCGTGTCCCAGTAACGTTGTGCAGCATAATAAAGTTCAGTGATTGTAGGTCTATAAGGCCTCAGCCTACAGTCCAGATTAGCTTTCAAACACCAAAATATTTAACATGTTCTCTATGTCAGTTAGCATTTCTGAATCGATTATTCTTCAGTGTTTTGGTTTGGTTTCAATGTAGAAAATTTACTTTGAGGTATATGAAGACATTGTATGCTTTTGGAAAGTCAGGGCAGTTAGAATGGGGCAGTGTACAGTTCTGGCAATGCAAGAATGAAATAATTTTCAGTGAAAATGCCCTTGTGCTAATTAACTTTCACTTCCAAGAGAAAATCGCCACCTTGTCAATACCAGTGTTATTCTGATAGGACCTGAGGTAACAGATATGTTTGTGTGAGGTGGGAGTATAATAAGTAAACAGACATGTCAATCACGATAAACGTCTCCCTGCTCCCACCTCTGCCAATCTGTCACATGGAAAGACAATGCTGCTAGTAAAGTCCAAATCCTCTTAAATCCCAACACTACATTGTAAAATAAAATTGAAGTCATCAAATTAAAGCACAGAATGCACACAGAGCTGTAGAACATAAAATTTTCTACTACTCTGCTATGCTAGACTGTGCTGTGAGATAGAGGATTTACACGCAATGGGTATAAATGGATCCTCAATATCATTTAGCTGATAAAGTCTGTATCCCAAAATCATTTTAGAAAACTTACACCTGATTTCACTGCAACGTGGCAACGTATTCTATAGTAGCCATGCAAAAAATCCAAGACCGTATCTTGGTTAAAAGCAATATATTTTAGCAGGATAGTGAACTTTTTCCCATGGGCAGTCTGTTGCAGAGTGACCAGCAGTGCTAACCGTGTATTTCCTTAATCTGCTTTTCTTTCCTGTAGGGCGAAGAACATGAGTACAGAGGAGACTACCAAACACAGAAATTTCCCTCAAAAAACCTGGATTACAAAAATGCTGTGGATTACTTCTGATGATTTATGTGATGGACATGGCAGCCGTAACTCCTGATCTAACCCCAAGGGGTGTGTGGGGTCGTAGGGGTGCAGGAGGGAGCTGACTCAGTGCTCTCTCTGTCCCTCAGCACTATGGCCACACTGGGAAGAGCTGATTTTGGAAATTCCTGAGTAAGGCAGCTGGCGTGGGAGGTGGTCTTGCAAATAGATGTACAGTTCTCACAGATACTTCTCTTGCCTTGCATAAGCAGGTGAGGGCTTTGGGATCTACCAGCTCCCCCTGCCAGCCACTTATTGTGGAATGGAGGGGCTGGGAAGCATTCCCAGAACAGCCACACAAAGAGAGCAATCCAACAGCTCGAGCCTTCTCTGTTTCTTAGGGCCCTACAGCACTGAAGTGCTTTCTAGTAGACACTCTGCCCTCATCCACAGTAACATTTACAATTAAATCGAGGTCAATAGTTGAAACCACAAAGAATTAATTGTCTACATAAACAACAATTCTGGCACTGGGAAGACAAAGAAAGACAGAAAACCAGATATTTTGAAAGACTTGAGAAAATTCTTCCTGGGTAATTAATTGCTGTTTGAACCAGAATAGCAAAAGTAGGGAAAGAAATGTAATTTGTGAATTTGCACAGATCTCCTTACTAGAATTCCAAGTGGTTTTCTTGTCAAGTTATGCAACACATTCTAAAATCTTCTCATATTTAAAAAATACATAGTAATCTGCTTTGTAACTATTTTTGGCTAAATGCACTGGCACTACAATTCAGAGCAAAGCTCAATTGAGAGTGTTTTCTGGAGCAGCAAGTGAAAAAAAAAAATATATATATATACATATATATATATAGTTACAATGCTTTTACCTTCCTGAACAATATATTCTAGATTCAATGCTATGGATCAACATTACAGTTGAATTATATCACCTTCTGAATCAATCTCATATGGCTGAGATGCACTGAAAATATTAAAAAGAGGAGGTAATTAATGCAGAAAAAAATTCCACAAACCTTAAATAAAACCACTTTCTATCACTTTGCTAAAATAAGCTTTTAGGCAGATGCTAATATTCTGAGCTGGCTGGCAGCCTGAAATGAGTTTGTGGGAATCAGGTAGAACAAATGGGTGGCTCAGGCAGAATGTAAAGCCTCCTGTGAGTTTATTTAGCATTTTCCTGATGTCCCAGGTGTCCTCAGTGGGCCAGAGAAGACATGATCCTTGTCCCTGGAACATAAAGCCAGTGCAATGGGGTGTGCAATGCAAAATGCAGGTGTCATACAGAATGCAAGTTCCTGGAGCACGATTCTTGGTACCATCACACAGGATGGTACGCTTTCTGAGTGCATAACCCCTCCAAAATCCAATCCATGCAGAGATCAGTCAAGGGTTGGGAGCAGATGAGTCACAAGTATCTAGGGGGTGACACTGTGTAGGTTATGATTTGAACTCTTATTGTTTTTTCAGCATACAATATAAACACACACTAATTTATTGAACACTGCTATTACAAACCTTTTTCATTAATGGCTCTCTACAGAGTGCTTTAAATTAAAAGTTATAGCTGTTTAACAATTTTTCAACTGTTAAGTATGAGTGGAACTGAGACTGATCTTGACTAAAGTGAAGTTGCTTGCTGAGTATAACTTTGTTGTAATTGCAGACTTCTCAAAATACATGTGCCTCTAAGAGCTGTTGCTACATCTCCACTGACAATAGCATATATTTGCAGTATTAAGTAGTTCTGGGTTCCCTCCACAACGTTCTAGTGTTCCCTGCAGCACCCAAAGGTTTAGAGCAGTTACCCGGTATAGAGCCTGAGGCTGTAAATAACATACTATCTGAGATCAAAACAGGTATCAAGGTAACCATCTGAGCATGCAGCAACCATCTAAAAATGGGGTTAGATTCCTAAACTTGTGAATTCAGAGATGGGTACATCAACCATCAACAACTTTTTATTTTCTGTAACAACTCCCAGGGAATTAAATAGTTGTAGGAATCTGCAAGCATGAGCATCATGATTATTATAAGGCAAACTATGATGGAAATCTATGCTATGCCTCTTCTATGCCCTGTTAGGCTTGATTCTTTGTCAAACTGTACAAGAGAAGGATGAAGAGCCTTGTGCTTACCACAGGGGAGATAATTCCCTTACCCAAGCACTGCAGTGGAGGACCCTCACTCATCCACTCATGATTTATCTGAGCACCCATATCTTACACCAAAAGTCTCATTTTAGTAAAATATGTACCATGAGCTGCTCTAACTGGCCTTCCAGAATCTGTTCAGGAAGGGCAGGTTTGGTCTCTGAGAGCATTTAACAGCATAAGCCAGTTCAGCCTCCTGTATGGAATGCTTTCATGTTTTTGGTGCAGTATACAGGGAAGCGGGATGCCACTGCCATATAATACACTCACTTTGCTTCTTGCCCATGAATTACCAGGAGCACTTCTAAACTCACTTTATGCAAAGAATGGTTTGTGTTTATGCAAGATTAATTTGCTCTCGATTTTATTAAGTTTGGAAATACGACAAAACAGCCTACCTGCTACAGCCCAGACACATTTGTGAAGGGCTTTAAACACTTAAAGCACACTAAATGCTAAATGTTAAATACCACAATGACAGGCAAAGTGCTCTTGGTGCAGTAGTGAACATTCATGATGTACTGAAACCAATCACTAAAATATTCTTGTTTGGTTTTGCATAGCACAACTACAAGCAGCTGACATCAAACAGAAGTATCTAGCCCAGTATCTAAAGCATAAAGAATAAAGTTTTTCTGATTGCTCCCGATTTCAAGTTTCGTACTCAGGAAAGTTTTCTTCACTGTAAAGTGTTAAAAAATTATATGCCATGTTAGAAGTGTGGGGTAAGCTCTGTTACTGCTGTGCGATACAAACGAGAAGCGATGAGCTTTGCTTAGTGCTCTCTTGGAATACTGCTTACTCTGCTTCAAATTAATTTGCATTTAGGTGTGGGAATTTTACAAATGGGATATGGCAGCTCAAAATATCACTTTTGCAGCATGAGCAAATGTCAGGAAAACTATCCATCTGCATTCAGAACAGCACCCAACTGCACTGTTTCCTCCAATAAGATGGTCTCTGATGTCATTCAAACAAACAGATGCATTCATTTCTTTCTCAGGGTGAAGAGGGAAATATTTGTAAGTGACAGCATATTTATCACTCTACTAGTGCTGGTACGGTCTGTTTATCCTATTATTTTTCTCAAACTGTTCAGGTACAGCAATTTTAAACCCTGCTCAGTAAACACTTTCACCTCACTTCATCTGTCCAAATGTTACTGGGCTCTTATCAAGGAATTTCCACAAGAATTATGTAAGTGGATTAAGTTCCATGCTAATGTTTATTTATTTAACATCCTAAAGAACACAGCTATCCCAAGCCTGGACCAATAGCAATTCCGTAATGAAAATGGAGTCAAAACCAGGATGCTCCATCAGAAACAACTGCCTTCTAAACTAATCTGCTTTACAGATGAGTAAATTCACTAAACAACCTATTAAACAAATACTGTCATGTTTACTTTCCACAGTGCAAGAAAGGCAAAAGCCAACAAGCATCCCCAGGAACAAAACCCCCCAGTAATTACTTCATTTTAAACAATTCTAAGAGCAACAATAGAGTGTTTTCCATCTTTGGCTACCTCTATTAAGCAATTGATGGCTCACAGTAAGCTGCATGTCAAATGAATACTGCAGGTTGTTTACTGCTGTTTATGCCTGTGGAATGTGATTTTGTTTCTCTGTGTATGTCCCATTTCATCAAGTCATATCAAATCATATTTTGTCAGTGTTTATTAATTCAGCTAAGTCTAGTCACATGACACACACTTCAATGCACTTAGTATTAACAACAAATGCTTTCCATAGTTCCAGTTTTTTTAAAAATGTGAGTAGATACATCCAATTAGCCAGTAATTTGTATGTCAAATTTATTGCATTTCAAGCATGTTTTTAAAGTGTTGAGCAGTCATTTAAATTAATATTCCCCTTTACTTTTAAATTGCAACCCACAGACTACCGAAGAGATGATTTCCTCTTTGTAAGAGGAGTGACTTGAGCTAACACTGATGGGTATTACTGAGGCATACCATTAAAGTCGTAGACAGACTCAAATTTACAACAAGACCAAGAAGTACCACTGTGCCACTTAGAGACTGTATTTGAAAAAGTGAAATGTTTGCAAAGAAACATAGGCAAATTTTCCTTCTACCCTGCTATGGCTAAGTCTCACTTCAGTTGTACGCATGGGAAAACAAAAAATTAAACATGTACTTTGCATCCAGAAAAATAGGGAGAGAAAGAAAGGGATGAAGAGAAAAAAATAAAAATAACTATTTTACCTGATACTGTACAACACTTTTCCAGTTTTAGAAATCCTCAGTAACTTGTTGTCTGTTGTGACATCATGGAAATTTGCTCCCTTCTCATTGGCAAAGAATAAATCTGGCTTCCAAATAGAATCCAACATAGAGGGATCCAAATCCAGGGAATCATCAGGGTATTCGCTGTAAGCCAGACGTGAGTCATTCCACTGCTGTCTCAAAAAAATGTTCACTCTGTAGTCCTACAGAAATGTCATGTAAAAAGGTTACTAAGCCATCAAAATTGGAAATCCACTTTAGGTTGCTTTATGTTCTTAGACTTACTGCAGTACAGCATTCCAGCAAACATTTGTGTTATCCTTTGAACATCAGAGTTGTCATATGAAAATAAAGTTGTCAAAACGCTGCATTGAACCAAACAAACACAACTGGTACATTTTCCAAATCAAAATTCCTTCAGTGATGAGAAGAATATTAACTGCAATCTCCACTATTAAATATAACCTTCTTTAAAATGCTGTGGATTAACTAAGAGATATTTGGAAATTCAAAAAGCATTGCAGCTAAATATATACAATTTCATCAAAGAGTCTATAGAATTACCAATTTAACTAAATTGATTCCCATTTATGTCTAATGTACTCATGGATAGTTTTTAATTCCAGTGAAGCCAAAATTGTATAGAAATTAAAACACCACTTACTTACTGTTTGTTTCCTTTTCCTATTTACTGTGTGCTTTTCTGTGTATGTTCCTTCATTTACTCCTCCCTGTCTGCATCCCCCATTAAAATTGGCCTAATTGTATTCTTCTGCTCGGTGGTCTGCTAGTCACAACTGGGAAAGGCAGCAATTACTTAGAGGTTCATTTAGAACCAACATTAATACGGTGTCAAGAACTGGTTGTTAAAGGGGAGTGCAAAAAGAGCTTTCAGGTTCTAAACTCTCTGCAAGGAACGGAAAGCAGCAAATGTTTACTCTCCTTATCCCAGATTTCCAAAGTCAGCAAATAAGATCTTCATCTCTCTGAAATCAGTCCTTTTAATTTGTTTGTGAACACTCTCTTAGAAATGCATCTACTCTTCCTCTAAAAGAAAAATATTTAATAACATTTGTATTGATTATATTATCTGAAGGAATGCTTTATCAGATAATTCTGCTGACAGTTTCAAAGCATTAACATTTAGGATTTGCTTTATGGTAGTGGCTGTACATTAAAATGGCAACACTGTGCTTTTGACTTGGAAAATGTATGAGCTGACCTGGGTTTTAGTCAGGCAACAGAACTGCATAGAAAAGAACTTATCACCCTTGAAACACAGATAAATATTCTCACTCTGATTAGAGCTGCAGAAAGCAGCTTGCCCAAGATGCAGACTGTGAACGAGCCCCTCCGAGCTTCAGCTTTCGCACCCTTTGCTCAGTGGGGTGGTAGTGAGGTGTGCTGCTGCCCTGACAGAATGTTTCTGACATCCAAACTGATGCAGGTTTTGAACCCAATGGGCAGATGCTTTACAATCTCAGTAGGGGAATGACTTTTCTATCTTTGTTTTTCATTTTCATTTTGCTCTTGGGTATTTTTGAGTCAAAACAAGAATGTTGACTAATCAGAGCAAAAGAGACCTGAGAGAGGTCTCAGGAATAGCACATTTATTAAAGATACTTACAAAAGCCTGTAGCTGTTTTTCACAAGTCATTGTACTTTTATGATAGTTTTGTTTCAGACATTTAAGTATCAAATAACTGCTTGCAGTTCTGAGCTTATAAAATGTTATCACATCTTGTGAGGATACACTATCCATAATCAAACTATTCCTTATTTTTTGGTCTTAGAAACTGAGTGTCTTATGTTTATAACGTGTCTTTAAGTAGATATTTGTCTTTAAGTATACATGTGTCTCAGAGTTTATATGGGGCAACTTTAGCTATAAATCCAGGAAAGCAATAATTCTAATTCTGCAGAAAAAAAGGCAGTAGTAACCGCTGATAGAATAAAATTACTACAACTAGTTGTGAGACTGCCTTTAATTCTTCATTGTAATATGATATATAATGAAGTCTGTGGAAAGCAGAGGGATTTTTCCCCCCACAACATAGAAATCATAAGTCAAATCAGTAAATTGTAGAGAAATAGCTAAAAAAATGTGCTTTGATGAACTTCAGTGGTTGATGATTTAGATAATAAAAAACAGTCTGAAACATCTTTATTCATAGAGGAGCTTGCATATAATATATATTATACCAAAATCATAAATAGTGACAATAAGATTATGCTATATTTTTCAATATGTCCCTTCATAAGTATGTCAGAGCCATCACACCAATGCATTTGGAAATGCTTTCCCTTTGCAAACTTTGTTGTTAGAAGCAAAACAGAACTGAAATCTTCGTTTACGTCTGATAGGCTTTGTATATATATGTATAGATACTTTAATGAGAAATAAAAATGTAAATATAACATGCACATCACAAGAACAGCATTATTTTTTTCTCCTATGCTTGCAGTATAAAGAGTTGAGAGGGATATGTGTTTACACAGTCAGACCTAATCATGTGCAGAATTTTGAATTTACTTTTCCTGTGCTAACTCTGTAACTATGTTTTGAAGAAAAATTCTCTTGGGAATGGTAGAACAACATGGAGTTGAGGCAGACTACAGTGTGTATTTTGCAAGGTCCTGAGGGTTGAAGTGGGTGGACTGTAGTAATGCAGTCCTACACAGCCATGAGTACACCTACTCTGCAAATTCTTTCTGACAGCACCACTGCTCTGAACAAAGAGTGTGGACCTGAAGATTCAATCTCAGCTGCAATACCAGTGTCAGCGATAGCTCAGGGCAACTCAGATAAACAGTTTTTCTCTGTTCTCAAGCTATGAGCTCAGAGTAATACACACACACTGAAAGAATATTAATCTGATTAGATTTAGTAGCTTTATCTGAAGATTTGGGGACTTGATCCACAGATATACTTAGTGTGTATTATTGGAACGTAGATAGATATCATCTTTCAGCAAATCCAAATCCAGATCCACTGCCTAGAACAAAGCTCTGGATCGCTTTGCTCTCAGGCACTGCTGTGGCTGGGGCAGGGGAGCCCCCTGCCCTGTTCAGTGCTACATTCTGTCTCTGAACCAGCACTTGTCTTCAGTCTTAGCTCTCCTCACATCTTCATTTCTGACAGCAGTGATTGTCCAGGAGTTCAGTTGGGAGTCTGAAACAAACAGCAGACTTAGCAGCTTAGGAGGGGTTTGCCAAAAAGACTATTTCTCCCTCTGAATCCTAAATATGCATGCTAACTAAAAAGTAGTGGTTTGATGACTTTTTCCAAGGCCATGTTACAGAAAAAGCACTTCGCTGCCTATGGACATGAGCATAGTCCCATTGGGGACAAGCAGTCCCTAAGGCTTCAGTGGGAGCCTTTGATGTAGCTAAAAGTATACATGTGAGCTAATCAGAATCTAATAAGTTTATTTGTAATTACATTTTTTTTTTCTCTAGCTGGAAAGTGGTATCATACAGTCAGCCACAGCAAAGCTTTTAAAATAAAGAAATGGCAAATTTTTTCTGCTAGCATAAGTACTCAAAACACAACTGGAGTTTGATGCATTTGCCCTGACAGAGAACCTGCTGTATAGTGTCAGTCATTGATTATAGGGCATAGTGACAATAATAATGTCCTCACAGTTAGTCATTTCTGTAATTAACAATTAGCTTGTCAATGTACAAACCAGTCCTAACTTCTCCTACAGCTGATAGCTAAAAAATCCTGGTCATTAGGAACACCGAACATCTGAATTCTTTGGGATGTTGCCCGGACTGATGTAGATTACTCATCTGTGATACTCCACTGCAGTCATGCTGTACAGTGAATTTTCTGCTGAATACTGCATGCGTGAATACTTCTAAAAATAGATACAGAGTTTACTGGCATAACTGCTTTATCCAATGAAGTTATTTAGAAACATCTTTTTCTCCTTCTCCGCAAGTTAGGGCTTAAATTAAAGACAAATAAATCAACAAAGAAAATTTTCAACTATATTGTCTTGACTCTGGCCTTGTTTTTACTGTTTTCATTTTGGTATAATATATATCATTCTAATAAGGAAGAAAAGCATTTCTTTTGCAGGAAAAATAATCTATTGGAATACTGTCCCATAGGTGCATTATAGAGCAGAAAGATACATATGCGTGTTGTTTCTCTAGATCTTTGGGAATAAAACTCATGAAGAGTCTATGGAATTCATCCACCTGAATCAGCATAAAATCCTGTTTTATTTCTTAATGAAAGGTTTTAGCTTTTAGAAGAGTGTACTGGACATCACAGTTATCCTGGCCTTTCAGATAGGGAGGAATTTTATCCTGTACTATGTGTCTTAATCAAAGAACAGAAACTGCTCCTGCTAATGTTACTGAGAACCTGGCTTACTGAATTTAGTAGGTCTGGGACTGTAATCCTGTTTGCCATGTTAATTTCTCCTACTGGAAGCTTCTCTGAGCAAGTTTTCATCTCTAAAGTTTCCAATGAACTGCTGTAGATAGTCCAAGTTACAATCTGAAAATGTCCCTTCGGTATATAGACATGGTTTCACTAAACATTCCTCTCCTCTGAGACGGGAGTATCTCTACTGAATTTGCAATCCAGGCTTTTAAATGAATCGTTTAGTTTTATGTCAAAACTTTCAAGCATTTTACAGGAAAAAAAAATGATTCCTAGGAGTCAAACAACTTGTTATTTATCACAAGGGATGCCAACAATTTTACCACATGATTATATCTATTTCAGAAAGGCAAAGTAGTTGGAACAGTAATTGATGTCTGCCTCTCAGAGCAGACTCCTAAAACTAGTCACAATAGTCATTAAAAAACTGACAGCATAAAGAAAATCAATATCAAACCATTGAACAGCATCTTAGAGAAATCTTTCCACACTTTTAGCAGATATTATGAACAAAGCAAAATAAGAAAGCCAATAGTCTTTGTTTTCATCTACTTGAATGTTTGGCTGTTTTCAGCAAAATGTGTTAATGAACATTGGAAAGGTGCACATTAACATATTTGATAGAAGGTAAAATGCAATGAGGGGATTTAATCAAAGCAATGAAGGAGTCTAATTAATGCAATCAGCATTAGGTCGTGCAAATATTTTCATTGAATGCCATCTTGTAAAGCTAGTGACGTGCAGAATTTTTGCTACTTAATGCTATGCTGGCATAGTCTCTACACACTAGGATCAACAGACATGGCTGGGTAAAAAGGCTACATTCACAGCTATCTTCACAGAATCCTATAAATACAGGAAAACAAAGTTTTCAAAAAATAATGAAAATGACGTCTGTTGATAATTATGTTACATCCTGCTATAGTTTTTTTTTCCTGTCATTTTTATATTTTTTTTAGTTTTCTTTTAAGGTGTTTTTAAAATATTACAGATACATAGTCTAAAGCATTAACTTATCTGTTTGTTTTATAGCTCTGTGTGTTATAACTTGTCGTTTATAGCAGTCTTTCCCACACTATTTAAGAAAGCAATCTGGCCTAGCAATAACTTGCCTTTTATCTCTGGAAAACATTAAATAACAGGGTAGTTTTTTAATAAAGTTATTTAGGAGCAGAAGATTTGTATTCCTACATTCCTTAAGCACAACTTTCTAAAATGATGCCATGAATTACAATTGAATCTAAATTAATATTAAACAAAATATATGTCAGGCTAAATATCCACTCTTCCTTCATAATGCAAGGCTTGCAAGGCAGTATCTTTTCAATTTTATAAAAAACTTGGGTTTTGGTTTATTTCAAGTGGGTAGCAAGTTCATTTTTAATTACCAAGAACTCAGTCCTACAGGAAGTCAAGCACCTTTATTGTCTCTGGCTTTAAAAAATCCAGAAAGACCTGGATGCTGCGTAGGAATCTCTGGAAAACAGAGCTGTGAAACTACATTGCAATTTCTTTTAAAAGTGCCATAGATATGAGCACCTAATAATTATTATAGATTTATCACATTATTATGAGAAATCCATCAAAAATGGATAGTAAAGTGTATGTTGGCTTGAATAAAAAACTGATCTTTTTTATTCATTTTTGAAAAAGATTAAAAAACTCAGCATCTTTTTAAATGGGATCAGAAATTTTTTTCTTAGCAAATATTGAAAAAGATAATAGACTGATAGATTTCTAGACTAAAAAAGAAAATTAAAAGTTGGATGAAAAATTTAATTTTCTTTTTTTTAGTTTGGTTATCCTAAATTTTGGCAATTTTAAAAATGTGACTTTTTCTTTTTTTTTCACTGTGTTCTTTGCATTCAGTCAAACTACAAACTTCAGTCAAGTGGAATGCCATCATTTCCTAGAACGAATTTAACCTCCAAATACCTAAGTCTTATACCCATGTTCTAACCATTTGACTCAAGTTTTACACTTATTTCTGTTACTGATGTGGCTGCACTTCACAAAGATTTATCTAAGTTAAACAAGACCATTTTGTGCAGCAGCAGATAATTCAGCATGTGGTGTAAAACACACTCAAATATGGTGCACTCGGCAGGGAGCCCCACAGCTGAGCTCCAGCCATTCCACTGTCTCTTTAGAGCTAATAAAACCTGAGAAAGCAGGTTTGCACACACCTGTGTTTGAGTCACCACTACAGACTGGGGTGCAGTCCCTATGTGAGTGTGTTTAGACTTGATAGGCGAGCTTAATAATTTACATATCTCTTTATATATAATGGTATATATATAATTATTTTATATTTATTTTACGTTATTTTATTTTATTTTTATTCAGCTGGTAGGTTTTTAGTAGCTTCCTGACTTAGTTAATATCCCCATGTCCTCGGCATCTCTATTCTACATCACATCCCACTCCTTCACAAGATGGCTTCAATGATCAGTCCCACTCACCATTGTAGTTTCTGCTATTGAACCAAAGCTGTTGATAAATATGTTGCAGGTAACATTTACAGGAGGACCTGCAAGTTGAACAATAAATAGAAAAATTGACAGGTTGTGTTCATGACATATATTAAGTATTGTTGTTCTCTTGCCAATAGCATCATAGCACTTACCATTGTGGTTTCTGTGACTGATCCAAAACTGTTGATAAAAATATTGCAAGTAACGTTTACTGGAGGACCTGTGGAATGCAATAAAAATGTTGCAATATACATTGAAACAAAAGTACAGATCCCTCAGCCTCCGTACAATCTGGTACAGATGTGGCTGAAAACAAATAGAAAGTGAGTTTTCCCAAACAGATCATGTAAATTTTGATCAAAAGAAAAACATTATCAACACTAATTTATTTAACCTAGTTTCATTGGAATTTGTTATATAAACACACAGAACTATGTCCTTGCATTTAGAGATTCACAGGAGAGTTGAGTGAGGGCTTTTTTCTAATCCACAGTACCAGTGCAGAATATACTTTAGCACTGCAACCACTCCTCTCTCCATTCTCCCTTCCTCCAGGACTTAAAAGGTCTTCTCTCCACATTTACTCCACTCTGTAGGCAAAGGTTTGACACTGAAATTTCCAGCAGGGGCCTCTTTTCACACTGACTGCAGTCCACAAGCAGCTCTTTGTGCACCTCATCTAGAAGTGTTGGCTTGCCATAACCAAATATTTTAGCAATATCTGTTCTGGCTTGAACAGTTAGCTTTCATTAAACAGCTATTTGTATTCTCTTCCGTCCTACCTCCTTTGCTGTTATTCAGCAGTCACTGACGTGTGGCAGAACGAATGGGGACTTAATATTTAATTAGTTGCCTATTAGCCTCCTTGATTTTTCAGATGTGATGAAATAAACAGAGGTTCTCAACAGGATCAAAACTGATTAATGCTAAAGGCCTGAATTTCTGTGACACAAAAGTTAGTCCAAGCATTTGTACAAGTACTTTCTTCTTTCTTTTACCATTATTATTTTTAATCACATCATATTCCTTATAAATGAAAAAATAATGTCAGTGCAGAGAATATAAACATCCACATTTGGTTTAATATTTAGATCTGCAATTTATTTACAAATGATGGAAACATTATTACTTTCTTTTTTGAAAAGTGGAAAAATAAACTAATGAGCCCAGTGAAACCCATTGTCAGCTTCCTGGATGCTAGACTACCCTCCTTAAAGGAAACAATCATTTTGGTTTTGGGAATCAAAACCACAACAGTAACTTGTTTTGAGGCTATTAAATTCCAATGAAGTGTGTTCTTTGACTCCGTTTTTTACAAGAATTGTTTTTAAAACACTTCCTTTTCATCTTACAAATGTGTTTTCATTTCCAGTATCAAGTCAAAAACAAGCCAAATAGTCTGCTATTCTCCCTCCATATTATTATTTTTGTTCCTTTGAATTGACGGTATTTCTACTAGCTGGGCACCTTGAACAATGTATTTCTCTACACCCAGACATATTGAATCACTGTATCGTGGAAGCTGGAAGGAACCTCTGGAGATCACCCAGTTCTCCTAGTCCATCTTGTGCCAGAGCAGGATCAGCTAGAGCAGGTTCCTCAGGACTGTGCCACATCAGATTTTGAATATATCCAGAGACAGACACTCACAGCTTCTCTAGGCAACCTGTGCCAGTGGGCAGCCACCCTCACAGCAAAATGTTTATCTTATGTTTAAGTGAAATATCATGTGTTTCAACTTGTGTCCACTGCCTCTTGTCCTGAAACTGGGCACCACTGAGAAGAATCTGGCTCCCCCTTCTTTACTTACACCCCATCAGTTATTCATGCACATGGCTGAGATCCCCCAGAACCTTCTTTTCCCCAGGTTAAGTGGCCTCAGCAACCTCAGCCTCTTCTTGTATGGCAGATCCTCCAGTCTCTTAATTACCTTCATAACATTTTGCTGGACCCATAGCTATAAATCCATGTCTCTCTCAATACTGGGGAGCCCAGAGCTGGGCTCAGCATGCCAGGTGTGTCTCACCAGTTCTGAGCAGAGCAAAGGATCTCTTTCCTCAACCTGCTGGCCATGCTCTCCTAGTGCAGCCCAAGAGGCCTTTGGCTGCCTTTGCTGAAGGACACATTGCTGGCTCATGTTCAGCTTGATGTCCATCAGGACCCCCATGGCCTTTTCTGCAAAGCTGCATTCCCGCTGGTCATCTCCCAGATTGTTCCTTCCAAGGTGCAGGTCTGCATTCCCTTTGCTGAACATGGTGAGGATCTTTTGGCCCATTTCTGCAGCCTCTCTAGGTCCCTCTGATTATCAAGAAACACTCTAGGGCACCAACCATACCTCCCTGTCTTATATCTCCTGGAACTTAATTGAGGGTGCACCATGTCCCATCATCCAGGTAAGTAACGAAGATTTTAAACAGTGCTTGCCCAGTATCAGTGCCTGCAGTACACCAGTAGTGGCTGGCCACTAGCTGGACTTTGTGCTGCTGATCACAACCCTCTGAGCATGGCAATTCAGTCAGTTTTCCATGCCCATTTACCTGGTCTGTTCCAATAATCTATTCCATGTTGTGAGAGACAGTGCCAAAAGGCTTGCTAAACTTGATATACACTATTCTGCCTTTATTCATGAAGTCTTTCAAGTCATGATAGAAGACAATTAGCATTGCAAGGAATGATTTCCCCTTCAGAAATCCATCTTGACTAACACCAATCATCTTCCTATCCTTCATGTCTGGAAATGGCTTCAAGAGGATTTGATCCAGGCTTTGAGGCAAGGCTGGCCATCCTGTAGCTCCTGTATTCTCCTCCTTGTCCTTCTTAGTGATAGGAGTGACAGGATTTTTTTCCATGTGACTAGGAACCTCCTCCAGTTGCCATGACCTTTTAAAGATAAAGAATGCATTCACCCAGCTTCCACAGCTATGCCAAGCACTTGTGGGTGTTTCCTATGTGGTCTCATGGACTTCTTTGTGTCCAGTTTGCCTAAGTGATCTGTAGCCTAATTTTTCTCCACTAAGTTTTTATTGATCTGGACTTTTTTACACGTCTCAGTGGCATGGGATTCCTGAAGACCATTCTTGACAGTAAAGGCTGTGGAGAAGGAGGCATTGAGTGCCTTGGCATTTTCCCACACATACTCTTCTCCAAGGTTTCTTTAATATCAGGGTCTTGCAAAAGCCGTCATATGTGAACATCAAAGTTCCAGCTCCTGAGGGTCAGCAGAACCTATTAAACATGCTTAACTACGTTAGGAAAATAGGGCTTATGTATGTTAGGAAATATGCTGCCACATCACAGACTGCAGTCCAGATGTACAGTAGTAGGTACATGCCAGAGCACTGAATCTTACAACAAAGCAAATACCTCCCTCCATTTCCCTACTTAAATATAATGCCTTTTATTTGCCTTCTGCAGGTAGATGTGGAAAATTATACGAAATTAGTAAACTCAGTAAAAAAGAAGAGATCAGGTTTGTTCCTCACCCAAGGAATTTGAATATAAGTAAGTCTACGGACCTGATTAGATGCATCTCAGAGTCTTGAGGGAATTGACTGGTGTAGTTGCCAAATCATTCTCCATGATATTTGAAAAACCATGGCAATCAGGTGTAGTTCTTGGTGACTGGCAAAAGGGAAGCATTGCAGCCATTTTTAGAAACGGGAGAAAAGGGACCCTGGGAACTACTGACCTGTCAGCCTCACCTCTGCACCAGTGAAGGTCATGGAACAGACCCTCCTAGAAGCTGTGCTAAGGCACATGGAAGACGGGGAGCTGATTGGAGACAGCCAGCATGGCTTCAGCAAGGACACACCTTGCCTGACCCATCCAGTGACCTTCTATATTAGAGTGACTTTATCGGTGGGCAAGGGAAGGGCTACAGACGTCATTTATCTGGAATTCTGAAAGGCCTTTGACACAGTCACCCACAACATCCTGCTCTGTAAATTGGAAAGGTTCGTTGGGTTTGTTCAGCCTGGAGAAGAGAAGGTCCCAGGAACACCTTATTGTGGCTTTTCAATATTTATAGCAGGCCTGTAAGAAAGATGGGGACAAGCTTTTTAGCGGGACATTCTGTGATAGGACAAGGGGTAATGGTAAACTAAAACAGACTCCATCCAATAAGATTTTTCTAATCTAATAGTTCAATTGAAATGAAAGCAGCAAACTTATGTGAAGTATAGCCAAGGTTTGAGAACACAATCTAAAAATCTTCAATGGCAAAGGAAATATTTAATTTTACTTTACTGCATAAAATCTAAAAAGAGTTGACATCACTTGTTAAAAATTAAGCAAAGTATACTTTATAACTAAGTCCTTTTTCCTGCCCCTAGTTTTCCTTTTATCGCCTCCAATGTAACAACAGTCCAGGTGTCCTTCAGGCACATTCAAGATAATTGAAGTGTTCTTTGAATCATAAGGAAAATATTTCTCAAAAGGACTCAGGCGAAAACCCAACAACCCAAGCCCAAACCAGGCAGCTAATTCTCAAATCAACCAGAAAGTACATGTCTGGTATTCTGATAAACAGCTAAGATATCGCTTCTGTTCCCTGCAGCTCCCTTTCCCCTGCTTCCCCAGAGGGGCTGCTGCTGCTGCTGCTGCCAGTCAAAAGGACTCTCTGATACCCTGCCTGCTTGGAAAACCCTGACATTATAATGTAATGTCAGTCACACTCCTTCTGTGACTTCAGGGCACTTGGCACTTGCAGAAAGGCCCTGGCACTCAGCTGCTCACCTTACCCACGAGAAACCCAAATACACAGAATATTGCCCGGAATTTGCTGTGGCATATAGCCTCAAAACACCTGTACCCACAGTGTCTGTGAACTTATTGCCATCTGGCTAGGGAATGAATCCTTTCCTTATCAGCTACCAGAGGGGGTGAATCCATTCCAATGAGCAGGAGTCCGTTGATGGAGTGATGAGTGCTGAAAGAGTACATTTGAGCCCTGCCCAGCTCCTAACTCCAGCCTCTGCTAAATATTCTCCAGTATTGATAGCACACAGTCACAAATCTTGCTTCATTTGATATGTTCTTGAGAAGATTTACTTGTACTCTTTCCCTGGAGATTATCCTCACTGCAACTAATCATATCTGTATCCTCAAGTGCATCCCAGCTCTTGTCTTTTTTGGTGTAGGGTTTCCGGGCTGCACCTGGCAGCCTTTTTCTCTTCACATTAATTCCAATCATACAGCTAAATTGTCCTAAGTGGGAAGGGAATGTTATAATCATACAAGAGATTTAAAATGATAGCTGTGCAGTTGCCAATTTTCTTTGATATGTGTATTTATTAAGGGATTTTGTAAGGCAAACTAAAATACAGTACACATAGAGAACTGTGGGCAGAGACATGTGGAACCAAAAATAAAAGATAATGAGGCAGAACCACCTTATGGAATGACAGTGAAAATATTGGCAAGATATTTAGAGATCTGTGAGGAATCGTATATCTTTTTATATATATATAGTATTTTCTAGTCTACCTTCTCACTTTGACCCTTGTGCCAATGTAAAGGTTTTTTTCCCATGATCTCAAATGGTTTCTTTTGTTCCACATACAAAGAACAAAAATGAGCCAAACCTCCCTTCTCCCCTTACCATGGAGAGCAGGATAATCAAGACTATTTGAAAAGACTAAAATCAATCCCACTTGAGTGTGGATCTGGAGCAGGGATCCAGGAGCAGGACCAAGGGGCTAAGTGGGGAGGCAGTGATCCCACAAGGGATTGAGAATCCCTTTCTCTTTGGGACGAGGATTTCATGTCAGAGCTGAAACAAGGGGGAATGTGGATGATGGCAGGACAAAGACCCACATGCTGACCTGAGCACCAGTAACACACATCCTAGGATATCAAGAGACGAGAGAGGAACTTACTGGAGATGGTTTTTAAAATGCGAGTTCTGGAGACAGCTGGGATTTTAGAAACCACTTATCCCCAACCAAACTGAACAACCTCCAACATCCATCAGAGTCCTCATGAGATCTGAAACAGAGCTAACTCTATGGAGGCCTCTGCTTCTGCAGCTGCAGTACTACAGGTGCCTGAATTACCCCTTCCAGAGCTTGCCAAGGCACCTCTCCCCAGCGCTGCAGGCACATCCCTGTAAGTCAGACAAGGATAAACTGCTGCTGGGACACCTCAGCTGGCCATGGCCATTAAACAGGAACAAGTTGTTCATCATCCTAGCTTCTTCCCTGCTCAGAGTGTGGTACACAGGAAAAAGACTGTAGAAGGGCTATCAAAGGCAGCTCAGCCAGTCCAGTGGCCAGTGACCGTGGGTATTGGGCCAGGGAGACAAAGGCAGCTTTGATGCACTGAAAAAGTTCCTGTGAGACACAGGAATTCTCCAGCTACTCCAGAAGCAGTGCAGCAGCACATTTGTTTTCAAGGACCCATAAAATGTGTAATCCAAACCCTGATGAGAAAATTCATACCATTTAATGAGTTTGCTTAAGGTTCTAGTAAGAAAGCAGGAGGCAGACCACAGGTAGTCTTTATTGCAAACACCAAGGTAAGATTTCTCTCTTTCCCTATCATTTTGCCTTTGGGCAAACCCAATCTTTTCCTCTGTTTAAACATCATCATCTTATTAGAGTCTTAACAGCTCAGTCACAGGAGGCAAAATTAATGGCATCAGGACAACATAATTACCCTCAGGCTTACAAATGAAGGTGACATTTTTTTGTTGGATAGTGATGCCTTTCATCTGTGAGGTTGTCTATCTACTGGATTTCTGTCAAGTTCATCACCCTGACTTCCTAAGTATAATCATGCACAATAAACAGATAATTCCTTCTTCCTTAGAAGTGTTCAACAAAATCCAGTATGGATTATTACACTCATGTCACTTACTATTAATTCACTATAATTTTATCTACTAAACAAACAAACAAATCCTCAAATTTAAAAAAAAAAAAGAAAAAAGAAAAAAAAGCCACAAAAACCTAAATCAAAACCAAAAGCTAAACCAAAAAATCAGTAAGATCAGAGGTCTCAAGAAATGCAGTAATTGTATGGTACTTTGCACTGATGCAATTTGCTGGTAAAATCAAATAAAGACAAAATTATTGTTCTGCTTCATCAAGCTAAAACCAACATCCTCTGAAAGTTCATCTGTCATATACAATAACTTAGCTTGCTGAGAATGCCATTTCTCCTGGTAGGAATATGGCAATGATTTCGGGTGCTTACTGTTGCATTCAAGACTCAGAATCGTATTCTGTGTAATCAATGTACATTTATAATCAATAGACCAAGGCTAAGAGCCACACAACCACTTAAAGAACCAGAGAAAAGCCTGAAGAGATCTTTAGGTGTCTGAAATCTTTTCGGGACTCTCCTTCCCATTAATATCACCCAGCCCAAAAATTACCAAATGTCTGAGAAATACATGTGAGCAACACTATTTATGAAAATTCTATCTTTCAGATTGGGAGAGACACAACGCACCCTACCCACAGCAGGTGAGATACAGAGGCAATGCTGGATGGAACCAGCAGGAAAGCATTGCAGGTAGTGGAAAGTACAATGTTTCCCTTGTTCCAGCTGCCTATTTCCAGAAGTGCACATGCAGGCACACACACAAATATATATGAACAAAACAACAAAAGAGAACTCTACTCTTACATCAAGACTTAAGTTGCTTCCCTTCACTTGCTTGAGAAAGTATCTGAGCAAGCATGTGGCCCTATGAGATGACATGGATATAAAAAGGGCATGTGATATTCCAGAATTGAAAGCTCTTCTTCAGCGAAATACCACTGAGTCTTCCCAAGGCAAATACTCCAGTGATTGTCAGGTCCAGGTGATTATAGGAATAGTCACAGAAAGAAAATTCTCTGGAGTAAGTACTGCTAAAGCCGTGTCTCTGTATATACACATTGACACAGTTTGAGCTCAAACAGTGAACAGTCAGTTCCTGAAGTGGTATGTGAGTTTTCAGCTGTGGGACTATTGCTGAATGTAACAGGAGTCATGCTGGTAAAATCCTATCAACATTTCAAGGAAGGAGAATCCCTGTTAAGATGCACTTTTTTGTGCCTTAAAGCTCTTGTGAAAATTGTTGGATTGGGATGCTTCACATTCAGTGAATACTTTTGTCCATAGACCCAGTTCTGGAAGAGGAAGGTAGGTCTCACTCTACAAAGCCTCTCCAGTTCTGCATTTGGCATTACAGGATAGTCCATATGATGTGTTCATTCTTCCCTGACTCTTTCTGCTGAGGCTGATAACAGAAACATACATTACTGTCAGCTCTGAGTTACAGTGGGATATATCCACATGGGTTATCTAACAGACACTGAACAAGAACAATTTTCAGGCCCTATTTTATTTCGCTTCACAAACCAGGCGTTCAGAAAAGAAAAGCCCTTTAAACAGTTGACATGCTCCTGATTCACCCAGCTAACCTGAGCTAGTCTACGAAGAATATATAGTCATAGCAGACATAACAGATTGTATGAATGTGTATGGGCTGCCTTTCACGTAGGTACTTTGAGAGATGGTACCAATGTAGTCATGGCAGGCTGGAATTCACTGGAGGCCATTAACCTCACACATGATAGCGTGTGCTGAAATCTCTGTCATCGCTGTGTTGTGCAGCGCATGTCTGAGCAAACCACTTGAAAGCTAACTCAGATATTTCTACACAGCCCTCAGCAGCACTTCTGACTGGCTGCAGCCAGTCCCAGAGCTAAAGTCTTCCATGTGCAAATGAAACAGTGGAAATAAATCTAAAAAACAGTAAAGCAGAAATGTTACATTTGGAAAGTTCCCTTTGGAACTATAAGCTTACAGTGCAAAGTTATTTAGAATTTATGTCAATTTTAAGAATATTCAAATCAATCCTTTAATCTTTCATATGTCCATCAAATCGTTTTTCTTTCTCTGAGCTTTCCACGAATCTTCTAAATTTCCAAGTCATGACAAGCACCTCTCTGCAAGGCATCTCTTTTTAAAGTTTTCCTTCTTCCAATGCAATAGAGCCATGGATAGTATTTAGGCAAATGGAATTGTGTGCTTTTCTTCTGACATGAAAAGATCCAGACTCCTATTTATTTTGTTATCACAAAACAGTGCTCACTGAAGTGGTTCTCAGCCTCTCTGGGAGCAGGTAGCAGAGATGTTCCTCACACCTGGTCCTGAGAAACTGCTCAGTGGCTCTGCATTAATGAAGACAGATTGATTGGCATGTGAACTGCATAATGTATGCAGAGGCCTGGGACACTCCTGAATGTGCTTAAATAAAAGATGGTACCACATTTACTATCGTGAAATCTGCACTCCAGTGCAGGGTCAGATAAACTCCTTCTGGGTAATCTTATTATTAACAATGTTTTACAAAGTCAGGGTAGCCAACTCATCTAAGAGACAGCATGGAACCACAAGATCTAAATATGTTCATTGAGAAGAGAAGGCAGGAGGGAAGATCCACTTAATGAATAAAATAAAAAAAGTATTAATAATAATATTAAAATGTTGCTGTGAGCCTAGGTTTCTATTTTCAGTCAGAATGAACTGATTACTTTCTCTTGGCATACTCATTTCAAAATATTTCTTTAAAAAGAACTGTTAATTTGCTCATTTCTCTCTAAATATGTCTTACTTTGTTCCTTCTCTGTGATTCCAATCTTGTGTTGCAGAAATTACTGGAAGCTCAGCTATCAACATCAATAGCTACAGTCTCAAATACAGGGCTTAGACAATACCTATCTCTGTGGCCACAGAGAGGACTCAGAATTGATTTTAACTCCTTTCTTGTTCCTCTGAGCCTCAGACATTCACTTTATTTCAAAATTCTGCCAGCTTTTTCTCCATAATGTTCCTTGTTTTACTGTCTGAAGGCATATGCAGGACTTGAATTATAAAAGCAGCTTGGGTGACTAATATTAGAGAGCAGACATTGATTTATGGCTGATATGGAATGATACGCCAAATGATACATGGGACACAGGTGAACAATGGGATTTAGACAAATAGGATGGCTCAGTGATAGGGACAAATGATGACAGAAATGGTCAGGAGCTGGTATAGATGTCACTTAGCAACAGGTCAGAGACACTGACCCAAACACCCACCACACCTCGCACTAACAAAATAAAATTTTCCTTTTCTTTTCAAACCTCTCCCATTTTTTACCTCTTCACAATTCAACTCGTTTCCATACAATCTGTGCAGAAGATTATTTTGAAATTAATTCCTCCATACTGACTCTCATCTTCAATGCTCCCATCAGTTGATCTGTTGCTTGTTTAACTCAGCTTCCTATCCCTCTCCTTCACACATCTCCTTTCCTTTTGGGAACCTCCTATCTGGTCTCCCCCATCCCAAATACAAAAAAAAGGATCTGTGTTTTTACTGCAAGACACCTTTAAGGTACTTCCTGGGTGTCTTTCACAAGCATTTTTTTTCCATCATCAGTTTTTCGTATATGTAAAATGACTGGTAGAATGGGAGGGGAATGACACCCCTTTGCCAGCCTAAAAAATAAGCATCTCATAAACTGACTGCCTTGCTTTTTTTATCAATACCAAACCCGCTCTTTGATGCAAGATGTTCACTGCATTGCTGTGAGGAACATCACATGGATTTTACGTAGGCTTAGAGCTCTGCTGGCATAAACCATGTTGCAGGGTCAGCACATATGATCTTTTTCTGTCTTCTACCACTAACAGTCATGCTGAGCAGATGAGCAGAAGTCTTCTACAAAGTCATCCAAATGTGACTATGACCACACTGAGGAACTTACTGACCTGAATTGAATCTATCCCTAATTATTTTTAGCTTTCATAAGTCAAATTTATCTTTTATTAAAAAAACAAGGAGTTAAAATCTGATTTTAACAGATGGTGTGTGCTTTACCTCACACAAAATACACCTCAGAACTGTGACAAAACCAAAACTCTCAGGGGTATGAAGCCAAAGAGTGCAAAATTATTCTCAGGAGTACAGAGCCAAAGAGCTGAAATATTCTCCCAGATGCTTATTTTAGGATGTTTCCTATAACCAGACTGGCCAAAGGCTTTTAACACCTCAGGCTACTCCATCTGATGGGATATCACTGTCTGGAAAGGAAAATTACTGCAGTCTGAAACTCTTCTGTGAGGTCAACACATCTTCATTTCTACTTTAACATGAAGGAGAGTATGCACAGGCAACAGGCAAATTCATAACCGGAAAAAAAATGGAGTTTTTACATATGCTCCTGCTTTGGCACCATGCTTGTAATTTGCATCTCTTCAACAACTGATTTAAATTGCAGTGTGAGAGTTTATAGCAGCATTCTGAGCAAGCTGTTCTGTTGTTTTATTTATTATTTAGGACTAACTCTTTATCAGACATAGTAAAGAGTGCAAGAAGAACTAGCAATTCTGATACGATAGTTTCATAGCCTGAGGCACAGACATAAAATCCACACACATCGGGAATGTGGTCGTTACACCCAGCCTAATATAATGAGTATCGATCTGGTAAATTTTAATCCTAGGTTTTCCCTGACTAATCATGTCAGTTTAAGGAAAGCATTTAGCCTTTTCTCAGATATATTTCCCCAAGTTCAAAAGCAAGGGAGATAACCCATAGCTGTGTTTCTGGGATGGAGGAGGAATGAGTTTGTTCATGCAGCATGTATCAACTGAGCATTGGTTACCATTCTTTAAGGGAGAGTGCCCACAGTTCAGCTAGTCACAGATGCGCCCAGCTGCTTCTCTGCAGCCCTGGGCTTTGGAGGCACAGAAACACACTGTAGGTAGGGGTTATTAGCTTTTGCAGAAGGATTTCATTCTGCTACTGTGCTTCCCCAGACAGCCCACTGTTTGCCATAGCCCAAAAATCTCAGCCCCACAGCAGGCAGAAGGAATTGCAGTGGCTGATGCTTTGGTGCAGAATACCCAGACCCTTGTGGAGGAAACATAAAGGCCTTATGTGGTCCATGGGCAGAACATAACGCTTCAGCACTTGCAGAGAGCAAATAATCTGCAATGGGCTCTTTGTGCACCCTCTTTGTGCTCCTCATCAAGGCTGAGGTACGTCCCTCAGGATCCACTGCTCAGACCACTCTGCACAGATGAACATATACAACCTTACACAGAAAAATCAGTCAAGAATTTTAGTCTTTCCTTCTAAAACACAATCAGTTTTGTAGCCAATAACAAAACATTGAGAGATCTCATGCAGAAAGGGTCTTTTCTAAGAGCTTCTCTGCCTGTCTCAGATTGAAGGGATGCTAACTTGTATGTCTTAGACTATAAGGCCGTGGGTTTCTTGGAAAATGGAGTGGGATATTTCTCACTGTCTCTTATTCAGAGGAAGTTGGATTCATCCTAAAGTGCAGCTATGGTCACTGCTAAAAATACTTCTATCCTAGTGGTCAAAGCAATTGTCAGGAAATGTGAGAGAAGTTCTGCCTCTCAAACCATGTCCTTACAACATTTTCTGTAACAGTCACATCAGCCGCCCCTAAGGTGCACTGGCTACAACAGGCACTTCTGTGTGTCTCATCAGAGTGGTCAAGAGCAAAGGCTCTCCCTTCGCAGACAAGCAACTACACTGAAAGGCTGAAAAGTCATGTTCCCTTTGCATTTTTTCCCCAGCTTAGTCAAGTTTGAATTCTTTGCTGCAAAACAGACCTCTCAGAATCATTTATATTCCTTCAGATCAAAGAGAGAGCTCTTTAAGCTGAGGGAAAACTGGACCAAAAATCTTCTGTGTATTGTAGAGGCCTCCCAGAGACACCATTTGTTTGGGGATGGCAGTGTGGGATGTTAAGTGATCACAGATCCACGCTGAGAGGGATCTCTTTCCTGTGCAATATAGGGTAGGCTCTGAGATACCTGGTCCATATAGGGAGATGGAGGTGGAGGAGTGCCTCATCAGAGAGTCTGAATTTGGGTTAGGAGAGAGGTGGATTCTCAGTGAAGCAGCCTGGGGCAGTTCTGTGCACACTTGAGAGCAAAACTTAGAGAATCTGAGGAACTCTAAAGTAAAACAGTAATGTACTGCCAGGTGTTACAAAGCAGGTGGATCAGAGATTTCTGGGGAGGGAGTGTGAGGGGTGTTAGTGGGCTCATATTGCACCTACATCGTCTTTTGTATGCCTTCTTCTCTTATTGACTGCTGAAGTACTAACATGTAACCGAAGCATCAGGAGAAATCATGTCTTCATGCCCTGGAAATACTTGAGGACTGCTGGCAGCTGGCACAGCTCAAATAAGCCACTAAGCTGCTCTTATTTAACCCTCACAAGTAACTGAATGCTTGGAGAATTACACATCTCTCATGTACTATACTGCTTAGATCTCGCACAGTTTCCAGTATCAGAGCCTTTATATTTCTGTAAATTTAGAATTTTAATCATGGACTTGGTGTTCATGACATTGGCAAGTCACTATTTATGCCAGACATTGTGCACTCTTCACCTTGGAGTTCTGCCAGACCCTGTACCATCCTGTCTGTATCATTTGGGGGGCTCCACTTTGCAGACTTAAAATCACACATTTCTGTGAAAGACAATGAAATGTGTATTTGGAAGCTGAACTGTCAAACATACATTTTCTGACAACTGAATCAGAGATTCATATGGACCCACAGCCCATGGCCAAACAGCCAAGAACCCCCCCAGCACACACAAAGGGAGCCGAGCAGTAATGCAGAAGAATGGAACTTTGAACTGGTTAAGGACCTGCAGGAGGAAGAGACTTCCCCTAAAGGCTGAGGTGCCCCCACAGAAACACTTCACCACTCTGGAGAGTGAAGAGGAAAGACCTGTCAGATCAGGAATGTCACTGGAGCTGAGTAAGACAGCCCCATCTGCTCCCTGTGTAACAACCTGTGCAGCTGAGGAAAGCTGACAGCAGTGGGTGACTTCCGTGAGGTGTGGAGGGAGGAACCTGTGTGCTCCCAAGAGAGGTGAGCTGCTTACCCTCGTACAACAACTATTACCCACTGCTGCTGGCTCCTGTGGGCTCCAGTGATACAACCAAGATACTCCCCAAGGAGTATCGGGAAAGATTACAGAGTCCTGATAATACATTACAGAGTCCCTGTGATAAGGGACTCTGGAGGGTGGGAAGCTCTTTCATCAGTCCTACTGGAGTTGCAGACAACAGCTCCATGTCCAAGTCCAACAGCTCATGTCAGTATTGGGACTGGTGCTGCTTAACGTCTTTGTCAGTGATGTGGACTGTGGGACTGAGAGTACCCTCAGCAAGTGTTGTCATGACACTCAGTTGTGTGGTGTGGTCGACACGCTGGAGGGAAGGGATGCCATCCAGCAGGTCATTGCGAGGCTTGAGACGTGGGTCTGTGTGAACCTCATGAAGTTTAACAAGGCCAAGTGCAAGGTCTTTTATGTGGTGCAATGCCAAGCACCAGAACAGGCTGGGCAGGGAATGGATTGAAAACAGCCCTAAGGAGAAAGACCTGGATATGACCCAGCCCGGAAATCCAGCCCTGTCCTGGGCTGCATGAAAAGCAGTGTGGGCGGCAGGGAGAGGGAGAGGACTGTCCTCCTTCACTCCACTCTCATGAGATCCCACCTGGAATACTGCATCCAGCTCTGGCACCCTCAGCACAGGAAAGACATGGGTTTGATGGAACTGGCCTCAAAAATCTTCAGAGGGATGGAGCACCTCTTCTGCGAGGACAGACTGAGAGAGCTGGGGTTGCCTATCCTGGAGAAAAGAAGGCTCTGGGGAGATCTTACGGCAGCATTCCAGCCTACCTAAAGTGAGTCTAAAAGAAAGCTGGAGAGAGGCATTTTACAAGGACATGTAGTGACAGGACAAGAGATAATGTCTTTAAACTGAAAGAGAGTAGGTTATATTAGTAGTAGTAGATTAGATAATAGAAAGAAATTCTTTTATGTGAGGGTAGTGAGACACCAGAATAAGTTGTCCAGAGAAGTTGTAGATGACCCATGCCTGGATGTTCTCAAGGCCAGGTTGGATGGAGCGCTGAGTAATCTGGTTGAGTGGAAGATGTTCCTTCCTGTGGCAGAGGGTTGGGAGTAGATGATCTTTAAGATCAATTTCAACCCAAACTATTCTGTGATTCTATAGAACTCTAAAGAGGAAAAAAAGATAAGGTAATGAATCTGTTTAATAAAACTGCATATTTCTCTTTTATGAGTTTGTATTTCCAGTGACTGTGTAAAATAGATTTGCAGATTATAAATCTATATGCTTAAAGTAAATTTAATGTACATGTTTCTATACGTTCTAAATATAAACTGCATGCTTTCTAAAACAGCTAAAACATGACAAGATCCTTAATGACTGACCCAAAGGCTTTGGGTTCAACTGCACTGAAAATTTAAGTGTGAACCTGACACTGGATGTGATAAAAACATTACACTTAAATTAGAATATGATCAAAACAGTAGCATGTCCTTCTTTGATATCAAAGGTCTTTGGCTCTGCTTTGACATTTGTTTTTCATAAATCCCCTTTGCAGTTTATGCAGCAGCAGAACAATATTCCATGACAACAGCCAAATCCACTGATATCTTTTAATTAAATAATTTGTTCTGAATAAAGGCAACACACCAATCCAATACGGATCACTGTGCCTAAACATTTATATATAAAAGAAGAGCAGGACAGATCCTCAGCTTGGGTGCCAGGCAGCATTGGTTAGCTTGTGCTTTGCACTGCTGCGTGCTCACAGCCTTTCTGGCTTGCCTTGGAAGCAGCTGGCTGCAGGAAGCTCAGACAGAAATCCAGGGAATGAGCAAAAAGCCAAGCAGCGTAGATAATCAGGGGTGCCTTGAGCTTGCTGTCTGGCCCCATTTGTCTAGTAGCCTAGACATAACCTAAGTAGCCATGCAACTCACCCAGCCTATTCAAGTTCTGAGTAAGAATGTGAAATTAAAGAGAGGAAGAATTGCAAGGTCCATAGCCCATTTTTTTTTCCCCTAGCAGTTATAAAAGAAACACAATTAAAATGATCCTTCTGCCGGAAAATGAGCATACCTTAGGCAGAGACTGAGCATCATTCCCTTAGCCTCATTTTTGCAGTTGAAGAAAAATAAACCAAAACCAAATAAGCCCCATGTCCTGCAGGTAAGTATCCTTGTGCAACATCTTACTGTGCAATGAGAAGTGTGCACACAACTTTGTCTGAAAACAGTGTAAAGTTTAAATGTCTTTCAAGACAGAAAATAAAGCAGAAGCTTACCTTCCTAATAATATCTGCGTGGGCATCTCAAGCAACTGTATCTACGGAGTGTAGTGGTCTGGCCAGATCTGAAAACTGGCCTGGTAGTCTCCCTTCTCCTATAATGAATCTTCATCCCATGCCCTAAAACTTGAATGCACCAAAAATGTGCCCTTTCTTACTACATGCTGCTCTGCCTCAATGGGATTTGAGTCTCCATTGGACCTGCCCTTTGTGAAAAATAGCCCAGTACAGGATATTCACCACATCTGACTTCATGGCCAGTAATTATTACCAACTGAAGTGTAGTGGGAAGGTTGTTAACAACTAGAGAACAAATTGCTACAGTCCCACAGCTTATCTTCGTTATGCTTTTCAACTTTTATATGTCTAGATTAAGGTCAACTTTTGCAGACAGATCCTCTTATCACATGCATAGAAGCTGCTTTTATTTATTAAGCTTGATGCCATTCATTTCACCCTTAAATGTAATTCAATATTTTCCATTCATATTTTTCAAGCATTTCATTATTGGTTAACTCAGGGGCCAAATAAGTAAGCAATGGGTTTGAACATATGGGAAAACCTGATTCTTGCTGCCAAGGAGTTACAGTATTAAAGTGCATAAGCCATTTCCTGTAACAGTTGTCAGGCTAATTTTCTGTAAATTACTTAGTCCATGTGTTTATTATTCAGATATAAACCCACGGACTCGGCATGAAAATGGCATTACACTGCTGTAATCACAGACTAATCTTTTACAACTATGGCCCTACACCCCCAAACTGCATCACTAACAGAACAGCAGCTTTTGAGCAAGTTAATTCACATTGTATTGCACCATCCAGTGATGACAGTAACATTAATAGGCACTGTTGCTGCACACCTCCATGTAATTCTATAAAAATCAGAATACTCTTTAGTAAATAATGATTCAATGGGAAAGACTGAATTTAAAACATGGAATGAAATTCAATACAAAGAAAATCACTATCATCTTCATTGCAAATGTTTTCCATACCTGAAAATAACACACTTGTGCAGTTCTTGGTGACCAACTCCCTTGTGCTCTACTCAGTGCATGACAGCCAGCTTATTACTTAAAGTATTTGGCATAAGGGACAAAGCAGTACCTATAGATAATGGGTTTTTTCTATCTGATAATTTCTAGATTACATTTAGATTTTAAGTGGTGTTAGATGATGAAAGTGCTAAAAAGTCAAAATAATTTAGTAACCTCTAAAGATCCAACACCTGCTAGGAAATATTAAATTCAGATTAGCTTTCCATTAACCTCGCATCTCCTGTTGTGATTCAGTTTTAGATTGAGCCCTTGTATCATGGCATTACATGCAGAGTTCTTGAGCCTGAGCTGAATGTACACTAAGCTGAGGTACCACTTCACCATCCCTGGTTTCTAACAATAAGAAAGCACATTCTTAGTTAGTTTCATAACACAGGCGCCCTATGCTGCTATTTCTGGGTTTTATTTCACTTTGAAAGCAAAGTGAGCACCGGAGAAAGTAAAAAACATAGCTTTTCTTGGGTTTTACCATTAAAAAAATAGAAAATTAATATTAATAAAGTAAAAAAGCATCGTGCAAGTCTCACCTTTTATTATTTTACAGAAACCATGCTCAACTGATGATGCAATTGAAGAAGAAACTGCAAAGCAACTTATAGGACCATGAGCATACATTTGCTGCCAACACAAAGACTCTCAGGGACTTCAGTTAGCACTAGATTGCAGTCTTCATGTATACATTTAGAAGTAATCCCCTCTGTGTCCTTACGCAAATTATCAGCCTCTTCAAACTCATTGAAAGATAAGTGGAAGATTAAAAAGTATGCATTAAATATCTGACAGAGAGTAATTAAAGAAGGACCATTTTGAAAGCTGTCACTCTTGCATTTCCTTCTGGCTTTTCATCAGGGGGATATCCCTTCTTAGTGTCTGGTCATTTTGTACGCAATCACTTGGTGAATCAAAAAGAGAAAGAAATATGTTCCTCTGTGTTCAAATTATTGTATAAGACAGAACAATACAAAAGAGAAAGTATCTTTCATTATACAGTACTTCTGGAAAAAAACAAACACAAAACCCAAAAAACCACACACACACAAAAAAAATCACAACCAAAAAACCCCTGTTGTTGATGTCTAAATGTTTATATATTCACCTGTTGCTCTCCCATCATCTTCCTGAATTTTTTAATTTGCAAGAACAAGTTAAGAAAAATCAGTTACTAATGATGAAATGCTTTATCTGGATAAAACACCTTGTTCCAGTAAGTAGCATTTTCCTCTCTCTTTAGAGTGCACAGCCTTTATTTCAAAAATTAATCAAATAGCTGCTGTTTGCCAGTAATTCAAACCAGTCATAAAAGTATATTTAATTATTGTATAATCAGTGGCATAAGATAAATGTGTTCTACTCAGTTGCATTTCCATGAAATCAGAATTTTCCAACACTTTAAAATGCCTGTGGTGGACTCAGAAAAAGCTATGTAACTGGTCTCAAGCAGAAAAAGCTAGATGAATGCATGAGTAGAATCAGAGAATCACAGAATAAACTGAGTTGGAAGATACCATCAGGATGATCAAGCCCAACTCCTGGCTCTGCACAGGACACCCCAAGAGTCACACATTGTGCCTGAGAGCGTTGTCCAAACACTTCTTGAACTGTGTCAGGCTTGGTGCTGTGACCTCTTCCCTGGGGAGCTGTTCCAGTGCCCAGCCACCATCTGGGTGAAGAACCTTTCTCTAATATCCAACCTAAACCACCCCTGACTCAGTTTCAGGCCATTCCCTTGGGTCCTGTCACTGGGCACCACAGAGAAGAGATCAGTGCCTGCCCCTCCTGGGGATGTTGAAGACCTCAACGAGGTCTCCTTTCAGTCTCCTCCAGGCTAAACAGACCAAGTGCCTTCAGCCACTCCTCATACAGCTCCCCCTCAAGACTCTACAAGGAAAGGCTGAAGAGTGGCACAACTATCTTGATTCACAATGTCTTTTCTGAAATACAGCAAACAAATATTATCCCCAGACTAAAATCAAAGCCAGATAGAAAATTCCTAGTTTAAACCATTGCTCCAGTAGCCTCTTTTATGATAAAAAGTTCTTTCCTTAAAATACAAAGTGTTATAAATTAGGTACTCATTCTGCATTTTGAAATTCTTCCATTTATATGATTTAGAAAATCAGTATTGTACAATAGGCCTTATCCCCAAAATTATCTTGAACATATTTATGAACGCTAAAAACCAAAGCAATTTATTATGGACACAATAAAGACTCAGTAAAAAAAAAAAAAAAATCTTTATCATATTAGCTTCAAGCAAAATAAATTTATTTTGACTCCTTTGCAACTGTCCTTATTCTTTAAAAGGAAGAAGAATGCAATATAGAACAATAAGTATTTTCAAATTTTTTGAAACATTAATGAGACTTGGGCAACTAGAACATGGATGTTGGCTAATAAACAGGGTTATCAGCTGACAAGGTTTTGACTGATGATGTGAAGTTCAGAACTGCATGACTTAACTCTCTAATTCTAAACTCTGAGGTCTAAAATACCATTCAAATGAACACAGCAAAGAACAAGAAGAACTTTCAGGCCCCTCTCCAGAAGACTGAGAGCTTTGGGAGAGCTCACAGACACGAAATTACCGGAAAGCATTGAAGATCTGTTTATCAGTTCCAACTGCTGCAAAGTACCATCCCGCTCTCGAGTGTGACTTAATTAAAATAAAACAAAAAACAAAAAATGGCAGATGCTTTGCCAGTAAAGGTTCATAGGTGTCAACAGGCAGCAACTTCACTTTGGGAATGCAAACAAAATGCAGGACTCGGAGGGGAGAAGTGTCTGCCAAACAGCTCACCATGCATCATACAATACCACGCACACCAAACCTGCTGTGCACACCATTCCTGCTCTACACACTTGAGTATCAGGGCAGCAAAGCTGTGTTTTTCATGAAATGGTTGTAGACACATACTGGGGAGCAATAGAGAGCTGTCTCTAAGACTTTTATGTACAAGGGACTGTTGCTATTAGTGGTTTTCATCTGAGATACAAGACATGAAGATTTTTTAGTGTTCTTTCCATTTACAGAGCAGGAATAAGTTCTTAAGGGTTGATACCTTGCTCAATTCAGGCAATTTCTGCCTTCATCAACATTCTCTAAAATTTCACTGATACTCATGCAAACACACAAAATGAACGTGAGACACTAATGCAATGTTATTTACTATAAGCTGTTGTGGACACCAGTTCAGGAACTCAATAAGCACTTTGAAAAACACTCTGAAATTAAGACTTCAGACTTCACTGACTTGTTTTTTTTAACTTGTCAGCTTTCAAACCTCTGGATCTGAAATCCATACTAGTTTGCTCCTCACTCAAGCATAGGAAGCAGTCAAAAAAGTCACTTTGTTCTAAATCTTGTAATTTGCACATGTGGAACAGAGAGAAGAAACTGATCTTTGATCTAAATTTAATTAAACGCTTTTCTCATTGACATGTGAGCTTCTTCCCTCCTTACAGTTCATTCACTGGCTGAGAAATGATTATTTTTTCCAGCCATTATCAACTTTCACAGCACTGTTAAAAAGGCTTAATGCAGGAAAAAAATGCATTTCAGTGACCAAAGCTAATACATATGAGTTGCAAAAGTACATTGGCATGAGATTTGTTAAGGGAGAAAGCATTTTATCAAAGCAAAACCATATTCTGAGTTTTAAATTGGCATAGAGAGGATGATTTTGGTGGAATTATAGGACTCTCACAAAATGATAAGTATTGGCAATGAAATCTCCCCTCCAACTCCTTTCACAGAAAGCCACAAAATATTCTGTGCTCTTTTCTATAGGGATATACTGGACTACAGCAAGGAGAACTTGCTTTGAGTAATAAAGTTTGCTAAAGAAATTTCCAGCCTTCTTTGTGCTGGGATGGTGGTGATGATGTTCCACAATTGAGTCCAAATTTTGGAAGAAAAGGGGATCTCATGGAAGTACCAAACAGAATAAAGTTTCTATATTTTATAGGGATCCTGAGACATTGGTTCTTATCATTCATTCAGCATTTGCAGGATAGAATCTTCTGTGTACATTCCTTGAGTGCTATCTCCCTACCCAGGGGAAGAAGCTTTTACTTTCCTCAAGCTGAAAGAAAACACAGATTGTTTTTCTTTAGACACTGCTGTAAAGAAGACAATAGCTCAGCATGGAAGTTTTAATGATACTGTCTTTGTGGCTTAAGAATTTCAGGAACAAGTCATCTCATTTGCTTTTAACCTGAAGCCCATAATCCTATTTACTACATTAAATTAGTAATGTCTTTAGAGGCATTTTCTGACAGCTGAACATTACTGTCATGTCAAAAGAGAGTTTCCAAGCTCTGGACACTTATTACCTACACTGCTCAACTAGTCCACCTCATGGGTCACTATAACATTTCCATGTCACTATAACATTAGAAAAGTGAAGTTACTGAAAACATAATCTAAACCCAGAGGTTAAAAACCCCTCAAAACCTATAATTTGTCCCAAACTTTATCAATTAATTAATCAGAAGTCTTCCAAAACTTACCTTTAAAATTTGGTCTGATTCTAGCATCATACCCCGATGTCCTTCCCATCAATTTGTCCAAAAAATCTGAAGGAGACAGGGTCTGTGAGGGGGATTTTCCAGATCTTGAATCATGTTCTTTACAGAAAGTCGTCCTAAATAAATTATTAGCCACCATTAGCTAATATTGAGCTTGTATTATGTTCAAATCATGGAGAAAATACAGCACTAAATAAAATTGTCTCAATTCAGTGAAGGTAGCAATTAATATTTTTAAAGAGCAACATACTCTACCTTTCATCTGAAAACTTTAGAAATAAAGATGCATTTCAGGTATCATGCATGAACACAATTTTCTATTCAGAAAAAAACCCTTAGTCTTAAAAATAAATTCATTACAGTTTTAAGACTTTAGAAGATCCAATTTACTCTTCACCTTAACATGTAGATCCATCTTAGAGTGACTTTCATATCCTATTTTATATCATTATTTTAATTACATGGATGCTTTTAAAATGTTATGTTTACACTGGTTTAAGGTGGTCTTAGACTTCCAAACAACAGCCAGCAACACCTAACAAGCAACACTGAAAAGTATCGGGTTTGTTAATATTGGGAAAGATACAGATGGAAAAAAAATTGTTTTTTACAGATGCTACCCAAACAAGATTTAAATCATGCTAGTGAGTGCTTGGACTCTTTCCCAACATGCCAAAAGGGTTCCGGATCAGTCACAACTGATCTTAGAGGGGTTTCACCCCCACTCAATGAGCATTGAGTAATAAAATTTATTATCACCAGCTGGTATTTATATGCAAATTCTTTGAACACGTCTGTTTTAAAGATTTAAGAGCAAACTTCTGGTACCAGATCATGTGTGTGAAATGCTGTGTACATAGCATGTTACATGTTGCAAGCACATTATATATTGCAGAGAAAGACAGTTTAGGTGTTCCCCATGGTTGTTCCCTGAAGAGAAAGAAACTAGAATGAAAATGGTCACATCTGGTATGTAGAGACACAGATTTAATAATAAAGCATTATCTTGATTCCTAAATAACCAATTTCATCGTGTCTGTTTCCACTTCATCTTTAAGCTCAATTAAAAGTAATTCTGACTCCGACTTCTTAGCCACTCTCTGTTTAAATATTTGCCCAAAGGGAACCTCTCAGTTTCAGGAGTGTTTCATGGGGTATTTTCATGCATCTACACACAAGTATAAAAAAATCAGATATACATGTGGTCATCTGAAATGAGAAGCAAATATCAAATCCTTTCTCTCTCTAAGGAAGCACCAGAATTGTTAAAAGCAAGGTGATAGTAAATTCTCATGGTGTGATTCCACGCATTTTTTTTTTTCAGGTTCCATTTATAGGAGGCGGTTGCTTCTTTTTGCTTTTGTCAATGACAGGGCACCATTACAAATATCTTTAATATTTAATACATAGTAGATTATATATCCAACTTAAATAATAAAATAATTCAGTTGAGAAATAAAAAGCCGGAAAATTATTCTAGTACACTTATTTGGGATATTCCTAGATAAATTACTTCTGTTTTCATTCAGAGCCCACCAGTAATGAGTGGTGTTGTGAACCCAGGCTCACAAATACAAACACTGTTTCACTCTGTCACTGTAAGTATACCTCATTACTTTAGAAAAACAATTTTACCTGTAGATACATGAGTACATGCAGTTGCACAGCAGCATACAGTAGAATAATGAATCCCATCTAAAGTGTTATTCCGGTTAATACGACTGACCTGTTTGTTTTAGTACCACCAAAAAGTCAATAGCTGAAGCAAAAGCCCATGAAACGTTAAAAAAAAATTCAGAAACACTGGTACTTTAAGTGACCACAATTCTAGACTGATCCAGGGTTTTCCCAAAATCAGAGGGCTGGTTCTCTAATTTCAAATAACTACATCCCTGACAAAACTGGTACAATCATTTTCAAAGATTGAAGAGGAGGGAACCAAAGCAACTTCCTAAACAACCTCTGCCGGGAGCAGAGAATTCACATTTCGGAAGAAAAGCCAAAGAAAATGTTCTTAGCTGTACTGATATACAGTGAAAAAAACCCACATCTTTGTATCAGAAAATGGAAAATAGATCACCCAAACTTGAGATTATTATTTTTTGTGTTTGTTACCAAGCAACGAGTCTCTGAGTGTAAAAGGGATAGTCTACATAGAATGAACACAAAACAGTCTCAAATACAGAAAACAAACTAGGTTATTGTGACGTAGTATCTTTATAGTTATGATTCCCACAACCTTTTGACAAATATTATTACAGAGTGGTATCACCTACCTGAAGTGGTTTGTCTCTAAGAAAAATGCAAACAAGGTTGTCAAAATTTTCACTAGCTGCCGGTTCATTCCTCCTGCTTTCTGTGATGATTTGGAAATATCCCAGAAACGATTCCAGAGAGATGCAGGGAAAAAGTAAGCTGCTGCTGCCTAGATTTCCAAATTCAGCAATAATTTAATTTTCTTGACAATCAGGAAGAGAAGGTCTGGATCTCTACAAAGTGGGGGTAAAAGAGAAGTGCCAGTCCTTGGAATCATGGTCAGGTCAAGCCTAGGCTCATCTCCAGCAGTCAGCACAAAAGAGATAAGGCATCAGACACAGTCGTTCGTTCCCCCGACTTGCTTTTGGTGATGGGGTGGGGGGGGG